>ML273518.1:0-55503 GCA_005239495.1 Nicotiana undulata
CTTTCATTATTGCAATCCAGCTTTCATCATTTCAAACATCATTACTGTTCTCTTAATTGTTGGTATTGGTTTTCCCACACGACACTGACAATCTAGTCTAGCGTGTGGCGGGGACCTCATTTGGGGGACAGCAACCACCCTGACATCGGTTTCTTACCCTTACGTCGCCCTTCCAAAGCATATCAGGAAGGCGCCGCGTAACAGAACCTACGAATCCTAAAAGGTCGATCTAATAGCAAATAAGTTCGAGTACTCACTCGTCACCTCGTATACACGGACTACAATCAACAAGGAAGACTCAATCCTAAGGGGTAGTTCCCCCACACAAGGTTAGGCAAGATACTTACCTCAAAGATGACCAACCGGTACTAAAAAATGAACTTCTCGGGCGGAAATACCTCCAGACGGCTCCAAATCAACTAAAACAACTCCAAAATACACATAACACGTATAAGGGATGATTCCGAATAATAAAGTTTCAATCTTTACTAAATTATGAAAATCGATCCAAAAGTCGACCCCCGGGCCCGCACCTCGGAACCCGACAAAAACATCCTACCCGGTCAAAAAGAATTATGTTTGAAAAAGAAACTCATCTTCTTTCTCGATGAAAACCAACCACCATGGATTCTACAACGTTCATCTCAATTTCAAGGTCGGAGAACATGAATACAAATCTAGAACCAAAGTTTCAACATCAACCTTAGATTTCTTCAACTTTAACCCAACTCAAAAATTCAAAGCACTCTTCTTCGGCCTTCTTAAAAAAAATTCGATCCAACTACTTAGTTCATCTCTAAATGAGTTTCAATTAAAATGGAGATTCTAATAAATAAGTAATTCAATCCCTAAACACCAATTTCAACAAACAACAACAATTTCAAATGATCAATATCTGGTTCTTGCACAATATGTAGAATCAACGCGGATAAGAATGGGTGAAAACAAAAAATCTTAACACAATTTTATGTTGGAAAACACCCCCCCCCCCCCCCCCCCCCCCCCCCCCCAAAAAAAAAGTAAAGGCTAGAGATACGTGTAGAAGAAGGGTAAGAGGTCTAGGGTTGAAGCGAGGATAAAGGGCAATATTTGAGAAAAAATGTTATGTAATGGACTTAGGGTGAGATTCAGGTTCATGAGTTAGAGGAGGAGTTGTTGAAGTTATCAGTTATTTGAAGTGTTCTTTATGAGCATCAATGGAGGAACAGGCTGAAACTTGATTCATACAAATAAAGAAGATGATTAAAATTGGAAAAAAAATTAAAGAGTGAAAAAACTGGACATGTGGCGTCCAATGAGGCTTTAGATACAAAAAAAGTACATTTCACGTGCCTTATTTCGGTGTAAAATACGCGCGTGCCATGTAGTTAAAATAGTGTGTCATAGACACACTTTTTAAAGGTTAGGTGTTTAAAGTTAAACTCGTGGTCAACAGGTGTGTAACAGGAATTTGGGTGCAAGGTGGATGGGTAAATTATGTATTTGCCAATACCTTAATAACATTTTTGATTTCAAAAATAATGTTATGTATTTTGAGTGAGCAAAAATTGAAAAATAACCTATTAGACTAACTCATATTTTACATATATTTTATCCATTAATACTCATATTTCGACCCAACTTAAATATCAGTCATCCAAACAAGGGTGAATTAGACGGGTAGACAAAATATGGTGTCATTTAGCCAGCACTACTCCCAACAAACAAAATGGTGTGTAAATCACTTGCTCTTGACGTGGCAACTAAACCAATGAGAAGAGAAAAAGTAAAGAGAAATGTTAGAGGGGAAATCAGACCCCTTTTCCTCTCTTAGGCCATCTTCAATCTTTACCTCTATTTTAATCTTTAAAATGGGAATTTTTTTATTTTTGGGGATAACTTACTCCAGCCATTCCCTCATTTTTTTCCCAAAAGAGAATAATTTTTTTTTTATATTCTTCTCTCTCTTTTATATTATATTATTATCTTTCATTTCAATTTTTATTTTTAAAATTCCATTATATAAATTCCATCTTTATCTTCATTAATTTGTAATTTCCATTAAAATAATTTCATAAAATTTTAAATAATATAATTTGTATGCAATTAATATAAATTAACTAATAATTCAAATAAAAGTTAAATCATTGTGATACAAGATTAATTAAGAAGTTTGGCTGTTCAAAAAGAAAAACTAAGAGTAAAAGAAATGAAAGAAGAAAATAAACTTTTAATGATGGATGTGAATTCTATTGTCGATCCGACTCGTCGTGAATTTATGTGACAAAAACAACAACGAATAATGTATAAAAGAAGTCAACAATATCCACACTCACAACCACTACAATCATCGGCCCCATTTACTCAATATTATAATGATTTTGGTGTATTTGAAAACGACATACTTCCCTACTAAGCTATTATGCTATTTACCGTAGTTTTAATTTTTATGTATTTTCAATTTTCATATATTTTCAATTTTAATGTATTTTCATTTAATGTATTTTTAATTTTTACTTTTAAATTTTAGCAACATCTAATATTTTTATAACTTATAATAAAATTAACTAATAATTTTACATACACGAAAATTAATTTATCAAAATCATACTCCAAAGTTAAAGATGTAAATTAATATTATAAAGATATTATATAAACATAATTAGATATATATAAATAGATAAATTAAAAGAGTTAAATAATATAATATGCATGAATAGTAACGGGGACATGAATAGTATACTGATCTTTGAGGGAACACTATATCCCCATTTTAAGGGCAAATATGGAGGGTTAGAGCTTTATTTTGGCAAAAATTACCAAAATGGGATAGGTTTGGAGATGGCCTTAAACCCTTTCTTCCCCATTTTTCAGCAGACTTCTATACTTTTCTCTGCTTTTTCCATTAACATTGATTAGTAATATGAGTGTATACAAATTCAAGCATAAAAAAGAGATTATTGGAAAGCATCAATATTTTTAAAGGGAATTGTTCACCATCAGGACCTCATAGGAACAAACTCAAATTTTCAGTGAGAACCCATCTCCTTTTTCTTGCTCTTTTTTTTTTTTTTATTGTCAAATCTAATAATACGATGTTTTGGGCTGAAATGATGGATCTTTTTGTTTGTGGTGGCCGGTTATTTGAGACCGTATGATGATTTTTGTAAGTGAAATCCACGGCAGTGCAGATAAAAGTGGAGACTAAGAAGTGATGGAAGTGAAAGAGTGAAATTAGATTTGGGTTTTGGCGTTCGCGGTGGTGTCGTGGTGGCGATGCGGTAGAGAATGGGAGGAGTTGGGACGGAGAGTAATAGAGTAAGATGAAAGTAATTATGTGGTGCCCTCTTTCTGTTGAATAATAAAAATTGGTGTTGGCTGTAAATTTTTTGGTCACATTGAATTTGAAAGGTAGACCTGGTTGCACAGTGGTAGAGCAGCGATGGTGGAAATAGAATGGAGGAAGGAAAAAAAAGAGGAAAAAGGGTCAAATATATCCTTCATACTTTTGAAAATTGTTTATATTTAACCTCGTTATATTATCCGACTAAATTTATCCCCACCATTATATTATAATGATCAAATTTATCACTACCATCAACAAACTTTTAAAATTAGAAAGTTAATATCTCTCACACGCCTCAATAGTGGTGGGTTACATACACCATGCCATGTGGGACTGCTTATGTATTACGCCTTAATTTTACTACCCTAACATCTTTTTAGGCATAAGAGATCTATAAGTATACTTCCTTAACTTTAACATTGTAAATGATTGAGAAGCCCATTTCCTCCTTCAAAATAATACAAAGTACTCACTCCGTTTTAATTTTTGTGGATATATTTTCTTTTTAAAAGAATAATTTCTTTCCATATTTGGAAATAATTTATTTTTATGCAATGATTTATAGCCACACAAAATATATGTGTCTCATTTTATACCATAAATTTCAAATTTTCTCCATTTTCTTAAATTTCTATCCAGTCAAATGAGTTCACGTAAATTAAAACGGATGAAGTAAGTTAAATAACAACTTCAGACATGGAGTAAAACGTCAAAACCACCATAGTCCCAAACACAAACCTACTTACAAGATGAATTAAGACAATACATCAATATTGCTTGTGCATAGTCACAGCGAACAAAATTAAATATCTAGTGATCATTTCATAATTTTAGCAATTACCTTTTGTCTGTTAATTCTAGTTCTTGGGCATTATATTATATATAGAAATAAAACGGAAGAAAAAGAGGGTTGCCGAGGGAGGAGAGCCAGGGAAGAGGCAGTGCATAGAATGGGCAAAGCAAAAATTGCACATCTCATGCTCTACCTCGCCCCCGTCTATCCTCTCCATCTTCCATATTTTACCTCAAAATAGAGACTCCCTTTGCCACTTCAATAGAGACTCTCTTTGCCTATGTTTTTCATAGTAGAACAAATTCTTGAAAATTGCCAATGGCCAAATGGTTAATGCAATGGCTGCTTTTATTAAGAAAGGCAAGATATAGTCATAGTACAAGTGCTAGTACTACTAAGGAGTACAGACATACGACTTCTCTGTTTCTAACTTTATATTATGCCTCACTGTACTGCAGATTTCGGTTTGTAGTACAAAAAACAAAGTTTGCCTAAAACTAAATGCTACTTCTAGATAAAAGGTCCTTTAAAATAAGTACATAAATTTATTACGATTACAACTCAAAAAAACAACGTAGAAAATCTTTTGTTTTAAAAAAAAAATTAAAAAAAAAAGACGTGAAGGTAATCTACCAAGAGAATGAACAGAAATTAGTTTTTTTAATAGGGTCATGGGATTTCTCGATCCTTTGTTTGCTTTTATAGGTCATTGATAAGGAACCCTTTTGGAAGACAAGCTACTTTGTCTATTAACCAGCTTAGAAAAGGTAGCAACTAATTTTGGTAACTAACAGCTTAGAAATCATGTCAATTCCGACCATCACTTTTGTTGTTCCCATACAGCAAAGGTATTTGATGATGAAACAGCAAAATGCCTATATATCTCTGGTCCGCCTATTGCTGTTTGCTCTTGAACAAGTTCCACAAACAGAAAATCAGTTGAAGGACTGCTCTTTAAGTTTCACGACCACAAGTCGCATTTTTCGTCACTAAAAAGGTGACAACCTGAACGTAGAATTCACCACATTTACATTGGAAGTTTAGAACAGAGGGAGACTAACAAGAGAATCAAATATCCTCGTTTATGAGTCACTAACATTATTCTCAAATAACTAAATAACTACCAAGAACCTTAAGTTACAAGTAAAGATTGGAAGAATGATCAAGAAAAGGTATCTTCCTCCCAAAGCTGGACCACTTTTGTCCATTGACCTGACAGAAGAAGGAAAAGAAGTTCATTGAGAAGCATAATCAATCTTGCCATGAAGAACCACAATTTTCAATTGCTAAGCATCTGACATATACAACCAAAAACAAGTCTAAAATGACATCCCAATATTGCGAGCACAAGGATATACAAGAAACAGCTGCCAAACGACATGCAATGCAATGCAATACTATGTTACGCAGTTATACTGTATGGTTTACCCAGGTCTGGAGATATGTTTTCGTTTGACTTCCATATCAAACTTATAGTGCAAGGAAAAGACATTAAATTGATTGTGGAAGCTACTATAAAAATGCTTGATAGAGGAAAACATCACATTCAATTCTATCAACTCGTGATTTATTAGAAAGTCAAATCAGAAACTCTTACACAAACTTTCAAGTTCATGAGATTAGTCGAGTGGTCCCAGTTGGAGATGGGTAACAATTTATCCTAAAATGTTGAATGCGGGTCTAAATTACAAAGCATCCTAAAATGGAAAAGGCACTCAATGGATATGTGATGGATTTACCTTGGGGGCTGGGGGCTATAAATCCTAATAATTTTGAACTATCTTACCACACTAGTACTTTCACACATTGAGAACCTTCATTAACTTACTGAAAACACATTATATGTGCTTTACCTTAAGCAACTTCATAATTACTTTATTCAGTGAATGAACAAAAGCGTAAGACTTAACTCTAAGATCAGCTTCCTAATCAAAGTAATATCATCTCATGCCTCTCCAGAATCAGTTTCCTTACTGAAGAAAGTCATCTTCCATCTGAATCTTTTCATTGCCGACAGCTAGTCACTACTATCTCAGGCTTTACACAAGAACTAACAAAACAATTTGAACACGCTGTTGCAGATAAACTTCACCTAACAATCAACATTGAATAGCTCTTTTCTTTTTAAGATACATTATCTATTTAGCTGTTCCTTCAATTTTCACCCTAATTTCGCTCATCTTTGCTGTTGTCAATGGACAGTATTCAATTATGCTGATACATTTTTTTCCTTTTGACAATAAATTTCAATTTATTTATTGACTATATAGGAAAGGTGATGTGATCATAAAAGGAAAAACCTTCTTAGTTCTTTAAGTTTTCAGCACCCAACCCCCACCAATCCCCAACCCCCCAAACCTTCTGAGGCACATGCATATTTTCAAATCGAATTTTACTAGTTAGATATTTGACCAATATACAATTTTTTTATAACATAAAGACAGTGTTTTTAAATGGAAAAAGTGCAAAAAAGCGATAAGGCCCATAGGGCTAGATGCAAAAAAGCGAGAAGCAAAGTGCACTATTTATGAAAAATTAAGAAACACCATACATATATGAATTAGATACTATAATGATCGAATTTCACAAAAAATAACTAATTTCGACATCCAATTTACAATAATGCTGATATAATTCCAACTCCTTCCTTCCTGCCTGAGTCAAATGTCTATCGAAAACAACCTCTTTACCCTCCCAAGGTCGGGTCTAGACTTCTATAAGACTGACCACATAGTTTCGCCCTCGCTTTTCATCGTCTCTATCGCTTTAAGCAACATAGCAATGGCCTTAATAACACTGGATAGTGGAATAATAGTAAGGTTAGTAGAGAGTTCCGACGGAAGTTAGGCAAAATCGGGTTTAGACTTCTATAAGACTGACCACATAGTTACTCTATAGTGTTTGAGCTTTATTAGTAGTGGTACGATAATTGTAGATATCGCAAGCAAGCAAGCCACCTACCCATTCCTCAGGTGCCTCTCTCTCTATATATATAAATCTATTTAATTATATATTCAAATTTTCCCCAATGCATCTCAGTCTCCTATTTATCTTGTCCAAATGCTTATATTTTCATTGGACGCCATTTCTTCCAATTTGTTTTCACTTCTTAATAGCAAGATGTCTCAACAATTTGAGACCATCTGAATGCAAGTGGTGTAACTGTTGTGAAGGGCACAGTATACAAGGATCAGCCTGGTAAAATTTATCCATGAGATCCAACATAAAAATAAACAAATACTACAATTTCAAGGTTAATTCATACTCGATCATCAAGGTCACCCACAAATAAGTTTTTTAGGTACATTGTCAAGCTAACTACAAGTATATAAGCTCATATATTGCGGCGACAAAAGATACATAATGACTGCATATATGCTCCAAGTTGTTCAGACTTCTAAGAAAATAAGATATTTTCTTGGGGAGAAAATGCAATGCCAGAGCTCTACCATTTGGTCTTTCATTCAATTATTATTATTATTATTTATTTATTTTTGATAAGGTGGTCTTTCATTCAATTATATAAGTTATTGTATTGACTTGAGCCATTTTCCAAATCATTTACATACTGGATTGTCAAACGGAACCAAAATTCTAACGTTTGCATTGGCAACTTGTTAGGCAGCTCACCAATTACCCCCCCCCCCCCCCCCCCCCCCACACACACACACCCCACAACAACAACCCACAAGACATAGAGGAAAAATAAAGTAGATACCTATAGAGCTTAGCTTTCCAATAACACCTCTTTGCAAGTTGACTTATTGTGGCCTGTACCCTTGCATCTACTGCATTGGAGTTGACGCCTAGTTACTTCATGGGAACCCACCTTCTTAGTAGTTGGCCGCCCTGGTGGACGACGGGTAGGAGGAGGGTTTACTGTTACAGAAGCTTGAGAAGCATCCTTTTTTTTGGGCCTTTCTAAGCTTGGAATTGGATGTATTGACTCTGAATATGTTGATCTATAACTATCAGCAGTAAAGTATCTGGCACAATAGTCGTATGGATCACGGCCAAGGCAAACCATGACAGCTATTGCATGGCAACAAGGTAAACCAGTTAGCTGCCAACCTCTGCAACTACAATCGCAATGGTCAACATCAACAAATTCTACGGAATCCCCCCGTACCTCAAATTTGGTACCACTAGATGTCAACACTTGAAGAGAACTAATATTTATGCTTTCCTTCTCTAGTCTTTCCTCCATAGATGGAGTTAGCCTTGTCACCCACTGATTGGACTCAGTCCGCCGGGTATAAATGAGCTCCATAATCTTACCTCTTATTGCATCAACCATCTGAGTGATTGGCAAATCATGAGCATCTGATACCCAACCATAGAAAAGCTCTCCAAAGTTTGATGTCGTGTGGTTATATCGCATCCCACGGAAGAAAGCATTTGCCCAATTATTAGGCTCACTTTGCATTACCCAGTTGTAAGCATCTACTGAAATACTTTTTATGCTATCAACACACTTATGGAAGCCTTCAGGCTTTGATGCATAAGCTGCACCATAAAAATCCTCAACCAAAAGGCGCTTGACTTCATGAGAAAATTGGCCTCTCACATCTCTGATAAGTTGTTCAGAAAGATAGCGTAGACAGTAGCCATGAAAGACGTCCTCGCCCTGAAATATTTCAGCAATTGATTCTCTAAGCCCCTTTTCTCTATCTGCCACAAAAGTAATACCACGACACATTGACAATGCAGTTCTAAGCTGTAATAGGAACCAACTCCAGTTATCATCAGATTCTGCGTCTACTATGGCAAAAGCAACAGGAAAAACACCGTCATTCCCATCAGCAGCTGTTGCTGCTAACAGAGTGCCTTGGTATTTAGACTTTAAGAATATACTATCAAGGAAAATCAGGGGCCTGCAGCCTTGTTCGAAGCCATAGAGTGAAGCATGAAATGATACAAATAGCCTATGAAAGCTTGAGTCCTCCTTTGTAGTGAAAGTTGCAAGACTTCCAGGATTTGTCTCCATCACTTTTTCACAAAAAAATGGCAGCTGACTATATGCCTCCTTATACGAACCTTGAAGCTGCTCTTTAGCAATCTCTTTTCCACGCCATGCCTGGAAATAATTTAACTGGATGCCGTATTCCTTTTGTATGTCATTGACTATGTCCTTTGGCTTGTAATTTGGGAAAACTTTCAACTTCTCCTTTATAATACTAGCCACCCAACTCCTTGTTGCCTGATATCCATTAGTAACAACAGCCCCTTCACATGTATGTGTAGGATTCATTTTTTTAATGCAAATCAATTGGGTGGTTGACAATCTTGATGCATGAATTCTCCATGGACAGCCCTCTGCTTTGCATTTTACAGTAACTCGATGACTATCATTCTTCTTGTACTTGAAAGCAAATTGATTTGCAATAGCATATTTTCGCAATGTCTCACGAAATTCATGTACGCTATTAAACCTTTGACCCACACCAGTTATATCATTCTGCCACTGCTGAGCAGCTTTAGCATTCTTTTCGTCATAATTAGCGGCAACAAATGAAACAGGAACAGGCATTTCAGCTTCTATCCCAATTGTGTCGTCAATGTTGTTTGTATCACTTACAACATCAAAATTGGCATCAAGCAAGAGGCCAGGCTCGTCGGGGTCATCCACAATATCCTCCACGACACTCAGAGGAGCGTCAACAGGGATCGCCATTTCTGATAAAGTCGTTCGGCTTGACCTGCAACACAGTATATCCCTATATATTTCATCCTTTAAAAAGGGAGAATTCTACATATTTAGGCAGCAGCAAGGAATCTACCTACTGCCAGGCATGTTTGAGAAATCAGGATCAACAGCTTCTTCAGTCATCACATAGATCTCGGCAGAATCAGAGTCGCCATGGAATTTGATCATGCGCTGAAGGTCTTTGTCATTGGAGATTGTTATAAGTGTCTTCCTGTTTCCAGGAAGAAAATATTTAACTGACATGGTAGCAAGGCTGAAGTTGAACATCTCAGCTACCTCCATCTTGAAATCATTATAGTTCATTTTGTCATCCATTTCCATAGCGTGAGCATCTCCGCCTTTATACGAAAGGAAACCATCTTTATCAGTCTCAAATTCACCACCTGACTGACATATGGCTATAACTCGCTTCCCAGCCATGACCTAAAGCAACATTCACGAAACAAATATAAGATTAAACGCCAATTGCACACATCCAGCCACCAATAAAGCATAACAACTAATACATAAATCAAACAAACCCAACATAATTGACAAGATTTCCCCGAAGATAATAAGACAAAAACAAAAACCGAATTGAAAAATCAGGGTAACAAACACAAAGCAAAACCCTAGCCAATAAACAAAGGGGTTAGAAAACATGAAAAGACAGTACCTTTATGCCTGGGAGATGAAGTGGGTATTCAAGAATGGCACAAAATTGTTAGTATCTGCGAATTGGAAAAGGGCAATAGAATGGGAACCTGGAATCAGCATAAAAAGGGGAAAGAGGTATTTTAGTAGATTGAGGAGAGTGGTGATTTGATTTGGGGGGAGGGGGATATCCAGTTATGGAAAGATGACTATGTTAAGCGTAACAGTATAACGACGCGGCTGCCTTCCACCATCCAATCATACTGCGTATCACTGAGGCCTACTTTCGTACTTTGAGTACTTTGACCCTCTCCTCTCCTTTTATAGTACTCCATTCCCTCTCTTGAGTCTTGCCAATGGGCTTTGGTCTCTTTGCACTTGCTTGCATTACTTTCTAACTGTATTATAACCAATGTAAAGGGGACGTGAGGCGAGGCGAGGCGAGGCGAGGCGTAAGTATATGAGATGCGGATCTTTAACTTTTATAAATTTTAAGGATTTTAAGATAGTATAAAACAAAAAATAAATATAAAAATTATATTAAAATTATAAAATTTTAACAATTAATTTATTTAAAATATTTATGAATTATAATTCAACTATGAATAATACGAAAAGTATGACATATATCATAATATACAAATTAGCTGCAACGTCGTTACAACTCAAACATCAAAAGTAATGTATTCGATACAAATCTTATAAGTATCGCTTAAGGAGTATTGAATCTTGAAACAATTTCGATATTATAATTTGATATTTTTTTTGTAAAAATACTCCTTTTATTTAATATGCTTTTTATTTATAAGTGAATTTATATAAAAATATAATTCACAATTTAAATATAATTCTCTAGCATCATTTATTTTTAAGTTTCAACAACTTAATAAAATGGCACATAATTAACCATACAATCTCATGATAACTAATTATTTTTAAATAGTTACTAGCTAATACTGAGCTACTAAATTAATAAGTATTGTATCTCGTAAACGTGAAAAAATAATATTTAGAAAAATACTTATAAAACAATTATGGACTATTATATAATAAAGAATAAAAGTTAATAAATAAATAATTTTTATATGATAGATTTATTTAAAATTTACTATCATAGCAGTCTTAGTGGATAACGTGTAATAATTTTTATTTTAATTATGACATAAAATACTCTCAACTTAATGATTTATGATTAAAAAAAGTAATTTTGCATAGTCAACGATTTATTAAAAACATTTGAGGATTTACAAGGTTAGTTACATACAATTGCATAAAGTTCTATTACGCGAGCCCAGTACACTGGGTGTTGGGCGTGTCCGAGGCGTAAGCCCCGACGGCCGAGGCGCAAGTCTCACGGAACTAAGCCTCGCACATAAGCCCAGGGGCGTTTTACCAGTGCTCCGTCCTGGGGCGAGTCCCAATTCTGCCTTTTAAAACAGAGATTATTGTTTAACCAAAGAATTAGATTCTTTGCCAAAGCTATTTTAAGAAGAACACGGGTTTCTGATAACCGAAGAATAAGCTAATAATTGTAAGTAAATTTGTAATTGAAAAGCAGTAAGATGCGCAAAAAGTAAGTATTATTGCAATAGTAGTTCGAATGTGTCCTTACAAGTTATATTTTACTCCCTTATATATGGAATTTCTTAATATAACGTCTGCCCTTTTCAGTAATTGAGCACTAATGATTAATAATGGCATTAATATAACGTTACAATAATTAACCGTAATTGTTGCGTGAATGTTATGTAACGTTTGGCTCATTAATTGAAGATCTCTGAATCTGCCCTTTATTCTGTCTGGATTCATCCTGCCCATGTCTCTTCATCTTCTCAATTAGGTTAAGATTCTCGTATCTGATTATCCTGTGGGTATGCTATTCCATGCCTCTTTGCCTCGTACCTCTTCATGAAGTTTCGTCCAGTTGTCATGTTTTCATTGTTCCACATAGATTGCTGAGTCATCATAATTATTACACGTGTTAAGCTCTTTTTTACCAATACAGATAGTCTCCTCACTTACCATTTATTTATCGATTAATACTTGGTAAGTGGATACTCATTTATGGCGGGAATATTTTGCCGCTGCTTCACTCGTAACATTGCATCTATGAACGCAAGCGTCGCTTGTCACTTCCATTTAATGTCTGTGCCACATGGCATTCCCCGGTGGGTTCTGCAATTGTTCAGCGCCTTTTAGGACTTTTTGCGGCTGCATCAGTCACGAAGTGACAACTTCAATTATGACTTTCACATCACTATTTTTTCTATTTTTTTACGGTTGTCTTCGAGTATAAATACTCATTTTCCTTTATTTAATTTTACGAAAAACTTCTAACCTTCATTCTTCGTTTGCAAATTCTTTGTTTTTGTAAATATGTCTTCTTCAAACCAGCAATCTAAAAGAATCATTAATGTAGATGATATGACTCCTTCTTCTGCTCTGACGCGGAGTAGGAGAGGCGGTAGGCTTAGGAGTTTAGGTTCTACTCCTCCCGGGGGTTCCTCTTCTTCTCATGTTACTCCCCATCTTCTTCTAAGTCTGCCATTTCTTTATCTTCCCCAAGGGCAAGGGCTTCTAGATCTTCACCAAAAGGTAAAGAACACAATGAACCTTTGCGTGAATCGAGGGTTGACGAGATAGTACATGCGGAGTTTTCTTTTGCTAGGGATAGTCAGGCCTTAAAAGAATAGCTTTCTTCAATGTCTTCTCTCAACGATGTTGACGTGTACCCTACCTACATAAATGAGGGTTTAATATCTCTCGTACGCAGGGACTGTTATTGGAAGCCTGATTTTCCTGTTGTTGTTCCCAATAGTAATCAAAGAATAACCTCTTACAAGACTAGGTATTCTTTTGTTTATACCTATCCTTTCATATTAGGATTCAAGCCTCCCATCGACGCCGTTATTATCGAGTTTTGTCAATTTTTTCAAGTTTGTCTGGGACAAGTCGGTCCTCTAGTGTGGCGAGTTGTCGCGTGCCTTAGATATTTGGCCAATTTAACTTTGGTCCCCTTTACTTTTTACCATTTTATTCACCTATATTCTCAGATGTTGTTCCGCCAAGGAGTGTTTACTCTCGCGGCTAGGAGTAAAAGGATGTTAGTGATTCCTGATGATGATAAAGACCGAGGGTGGTACCTCCGGTATGTTGTTGTTCCTACTGCTGGTTTAGTAGGTGAAGAAAATCTTCCCTTCCCTGAGAAGTGGAATCCTGCATGTGAGTACAGTTTTACTCACATTCCTTTCCTTTTGTTTTTGATACTTTATCAGTATCGTAACTGTTTCTTTTCTTTGCATCAATCATGGGAACCGTTGAGAATGTCTCCGGTTTCCGCGATTAGGTAGAAAAGCTCTTGTTGATTGCTCCGTTAGAACATCGTTCATGGAAATACATCTTTGGGAGGTTTGATTAGAAAGTTAAGACTCACGGCAAGCGAAGTTTCATGTATTTACTTCTCCCCTCTTTTGAGCTTTATTTGATCCCTTTCATTTGGTAGGGTTTCCTGCTCGTGGAGTTTCTAATGCAGCTGTGTCTGTTCCGAAGTTGTCCCTGGCAAAGGCCCAGGAGATCATCTCTGGTTCCTCCTCATAAAAAAGAAAAGCAAACGTGTCCAGGACCTTAGAGGAGGAGGGTTCGCTAGTCCACATGTCACGTAGAAGGAAGGTGGTCTCTAACAACGAGTCTACACCTGTCGTTGACCCTCCCGTGCATGAATCTGAATTGTCTGCCCCCGAGGATGCAACTCCCTCTCATGTTCGTGAATCAGTTGATCTCCTGTTCCGTGAAGGTTTTGATACCATTGTTGAGGAAGCTCCCCTTGATATTTTCTCTCCTCCTGCTCCTAAAGAACTTCCCTCAATTACTCCTATTATAGTTTCTGCTCCCATGGTTATTCCCGCTCCTGTTGTTGCTTCTGCTCCCGTGGCTTTTTCTACCTCTCAGACTTCTCTACCTGTGGCTCCTTCATCTATCCCCACTTCCGTGCCTTCTGGTGCAGAAGTAGGGTCTTCCAGCAGGGGAGAGAAGAGGCAGGTGGTGATAGAAGTTCCAGCAGCGGGCAGCCTTTTCAAAAAGTCGGGCCAGGCTGACGTATGGTTGAAACCATTGATAGGTCCGACTGAGAAAGCTAAGCTGGAAAGCCATGGTTCCCTTACTTGGGTAAATGAGATTGTGCACTCTTCTTTAAAGGTAAAATTTTCTCTCATTTGCATGTATTCATATACGTTCTTACCGTATCTAATTTATCTCCTTTTGTAGATTAATCTTATAGGCACAGAGTTAATGAAGAGGGTTTCCCAAATGGAGCAGGCAGCAAAGGATTTCCGTATCAAGGCAGATAATTGGAAGGAGCAGTACGAGAGTTTAGAACTTGAAAAGAAGGCAGTGGAGTAAGTAAAGTGTACCTTGGAGCATCAAGTTAGGGTGATGGCAGCAGAATTGGCCGTTGAAAATGCGTCTTCGAACGCAGGCAAGGACAAAAGTGTCTTAGAGTCTTCATTTGCAGAGCAGCTTTCTCGTGCCTCTGAGGAGATTAGGAGCCTGAAGGACTTATTGAACCAAAAGGAGGAGTATTCTGGTGAACGTGTTCAATCGCTCACTCAAACCCAGGAAGATCTCCGTAACTCTTTGGAGAAGGTCCAACTTCTGGAAAGGTCCCTCGCTCCTTTAAAGGCCTCACATGATGTTGTCGTGGCTGAAAGGGATGAGTTGAGAGCTGAAGTTGAAATATGGGAGAAAGATTATGAAGCTCTTGAAGACAAAGCAACCATCGATGTTAGCTAGGCTTATCTGAACTCCCGTCTTGACACATTGACGTAAATGGGCCAAGAGGGTTTTGACTTGGAAGCCGAAATCTCTAAAACCAAAGAGACCATTGAGAAGTCTCAGCAAAGTCAAAATCTTTATTCCCTAGAGGTTGAGGTCCCTGCTGCTCGTGTCTCTCCATCTCAAGCCGCTCCTCCTGCCAGTGAAGACAACCCCCCATCTGAAAAAGTTTAAGAACTTGGTTCTTTTTTCTTTTTTTTAATTATTTGTATCAATTGGTGGTTACCCCCAGTCCCATCGAGGGTAAAGTTTGGATCCTTCGTAAGTCCCTAACTGACAACTTAGGGGAAACCAATGTAAAAATTAATACGGCTTAGACTAAGTTAACACTTAGTTTATTTTGCCGTTAGTATATCACCATCAGCATGTCTTTAGTTTCCTTTGAGTTTTTGTTTCATTCTTTAAGTCTTTGCATGCTTTATTCTTCAAGTTTTTGGTTTACCTCTGAGTTTTGCATTTATAAAATGCTCAGATTATTCGTACCTTTTTGTAATAGGCACAGTTTATGAAAGAGGGCCCTTTTTGATCGACACTTAATGAAGAAGACGTCTCAACTTCATAATGGTGTAAATATACAAAAGAGAGATAGGAATTTTCACATGTTTTTCTTTAACAATGTTTTGAAGAAAGTTTTTGCATTGAACTTTCATAACATTTCACATGTGTTTGTGTATCGTCTATAACTCATTTTGCAATTGTTTTCTTTTAACAGATTTGATATAAACTTGCACTCGTAACTGTTTTTATTTTGTAACAATTTTTTGAATTAGTACAAGGGGATAACTGTTTTCATTTATAACAATTTTAAATACAAGGGTATGAACTTTTACCCATAACTGTTTTTATTGATAACAGTTTTTAAATGTATGCAAGGGTAATGCTTCTTCATCCGTAATTGTTTTTATTCACAACAGTTTTCTGAATAAGTACAAGGATAATGATCTTTCATCCGTAACTGTTTTCATTTATAACAGTTTTTGAGTAAGTACAAGGATAACGATCTTTCATCCATAATTGTTTTATGTTACAACAGTTTTTGAATAAGTACAAAGATGTGCATTTCTACCCGTAACTAACATTTTGCCTTTAACCTGAACATTCGTTTATATTTACAAATATGTTTTTGAAACATTCGTTTACATTTACGAATATGTTTTCGAAGGTTTTTGAATCAGGCTTTGTATTTGAGTCTTTGGCTCTTTTTGATTCTGCTCATAGTACTTGACTTGTTGGGAAAATGGATCTTTAGGCTTGAGCTTTGACTTTTTGATAGTCTTCTTTGCTTCATCTTTGCCCTTCATACTATATAGTCCCCCAAGTGTTTGAGCTTTGAAGGATGAAATCTCGAGCACTTGAGTATTCCTTCCTTGTGGTCCTTTTCCTGTCCTTTTTCTGAAAAGGAAAAACATACGGGACTCGAAGGTATATAGTTTTTAGATGGTGACTGCTTAACCCTTTAAAACGTCCATCAGAAAGTTGTAACCCTAGACCGAGAATTCAGTTACTTCATCGTGTTTTTACATGTCTAATATCATCATCTGGTGATGGGTTATCTTAATGCCTATCATCTAAAATGATTATAATTTTAACTGTACAAAAGTAAAATCGAACGTAATGATACCTGACCGGGGGTATTCCTTTTACTTAGAAGTAATACTTCTTCAAATGAACAACATTCCAACTGGTTGGTAGGATTATGTCTTCCATAGCCTCGAGCTCATAAGCGCTCTTTCCAGCAATGCCACGGACTTTGTAAGGTCCCTCCCAATTTGGATTTAGTTTTCCTGCACCAGCTTCCTTCGTTGATTGGAAAACTTTCTTGAGGACGAAGTCCCCGATTTGAAATATCTGAGGTGAGATTTTATGTTGTAGTATCGCTCTATAATTTTTTTTTTTGGGCTTCCATACGTATTAGTGCAGCTTCTCTTCTCTGTTCGAGCAAATCCAGGTTGGTCTTCAACTCGTCGTTGTTCGTTTCTTCCGTTGCTGTTATGAACCTTACGCTTGGTTCGCCAATTTCCACGGGTATTAAAGTTTCTGCTTCATAAACAAGCGTGGATGGAGTCTCTCCTGTAGCTGTTTTTGCAATAGTCTTGTAAGCCCATAATACTGCTGGTAGTTTCTCTGGCCAGTTTCCCTTGGCTCTTTCCAACCGTTTCTTCAAGTTGTTAACGATGACTTTATTGGTTGACTCGTCTTGCCCATTAGCTACGGGATGATATGGTGATGAAGTGATTCTTTTGATCAACTTTCGAAGAATTCTGTGATTTGTGAGCCTATGAATTGTGGGCCATTGTCACATGTAATTTCTTTCGGTATTCCAAAGCGGCATATTATATTTCGCCATATGAAGCTCTTCACTTTTTTTTCTTGCACCTTTTTAATAGCTTCTGCCTCCACCCACTTTGTGAAATAAACAGTTAATACGCGTAAGAACTGTACCTTTCCTTTAGCTGGGGGAAGGGGTCTCACTATGTCCATACCCCATTTCATGAATGGCCATGGCGACATTACTGGGTGAAGTAGCTCCGCTAGTCGATGCATGTTGTTAGAAAATCATTGACATTTGTCGCATTTAGCCACGAAATTCTCGGCCTCTTCTTCCATTTTGGGCCAATAATACCTTGTTCTGATTAGGGTTTTAACTAATAATCTTGCTCCTGAGTGGTTTTCGTGCACCTCCTTCATAACGAACTTTGTTTGATTGGGTCCGAGGCACTTAGCTAAAGGACCCCCAAACATTTTGCGGTATAATGTGTCACGAATGAGGTAGTACCGTGCAGCTTTTCGGCGAAGCGCTTGAAGTACTTTCTTGTCCTCGGGTATGATGCCATTCTGCAAAAAGTTTAAAATTTCGTTTCTCCAATCCCAGGTTAAATGGTTAAATGTTACCTCATTTTTATCTTGATCGATTGCTGAATGAAATAGGTGTATGACAAATGCATTGTCTTTATTTGTTACTTCTGCAACTGCTGCGAGGTTAGTTAATGCATCCACTTCTGCATTTTCCTCCCTGGGTATTTGCATAACTTTTCATGACTGGAATTGTCTCACCAAATCTCATGCCCTTTCTAGGTATTGTTGCATCCGAGCCTCTCTAGCGGTGTAAGTCCCCTGCATCTGATTCACCACTAGTTGAGAGTCACTTTTGATCACGATTTGCTCGATTGAGAGCTCTCATGACAGTTCAAGCCCTGCAATGACAGCTTCGTACTCTGCTTCATTGTTAGTTATGGGATAACATTTAATAGTTTGTCGTATATTTTCACCCGTAGGTGATATTAAAATAATTCCCAAACTATCTCCTTTCACATTAGAGGAGCCGTCAGTAAATAGGGTCCATATTCCTGGATTAGCCCCATTAAAGAGTTGTAACTCTTTTTCCACTTCAAGGATTATGCTAGTATTAAAATCAGCGACGAAATCAGCTAAAATTTAAGACTTTATTGCAGTTTGGGCTGATATATTATGTCATGCTCGCTTAATTCTATTTCCCATTTAGCTAATCTTCCTGATAGTTCTTGTTTATGCAGAATATTTCTCAACGGGTATGAGGTAACAACAGTGATTGGATGACATTGAAAGTATGGCCTTAATTTTCTAGCTGCTATGATTAGAGATAAGGCTAATTTTTCTAGATGTGGGTACCTAGTTTCAGCATCTAATAAAGACTTGCTTACATAATAAATTAAAGATTGTTTACCTTTGTCTTCTCTTACCAGTACTGCACTTACGACAATTTCTGCAATGGCAAGATAGACATACAACCTCTCCCCCTCTTTTGGCTTAGATAGAAACGAGGGTTTTGATAGATAGGCCTTTAGATATTTGAGAGCCTGTTGACATTCCTCAGTCCATTCGAACTGATTCTGCTTGTTAAGAACTGAAAGGAATTTAAAACTCTTCTCCGAATACCTAGAAATAAATCTTCATAAGGCTGCAATTCTTCCTGTTAGTCGTTGAACTTCCTTTTTGCTTGTAAGTACATTCTCATAAATAGCTTTAATTTGAGCAGGATTTACCTCTATTCCTCTATTTGATACAAGGAAACCCAAAAACTTACCTGATTCGACGCCAAAGGCGCATTTTTCTGGATTTAGTTTCATGTTATACATGCGTAGGATTTTGAAGGCAATTGAAAGATGTTGGAAGTGATCTTTCGCTTGTGTTGATTTTACCATCATTTCACCAATGTATACCTCCATCGTTTTCCCCAGATGTTCCTGGAACATCTTGGTCACCAGCCTTTGATACAAGGCTCCAGCATTTTTCAAGGCCAAAGGCATAACCTTGTAACAGTAAGTCCCCCTGTTTGTAATAAAGGAAGTTTTTTCCTCGTCTGAGGGATCCATTTTAATTTGATTAGAACCAGAGTACACGTCTAGAAAGCTTAATAATTCATGACATGCAGTGGCATCAATCATTTGATCTATGTGCGATAATGGAAATGAATATTTAGGGCATGCTTTATTTAAATCAGTGTAGTCTACGCATACCCTCCATTTACCATTCCTTTTGGGCACCACTACAGTATTTGCTAACCAAATAGGATATTTTACCTCACGTATCGAACCAATTTTCAAGAAGTTCTATACCTCTTCGTCGATCACTTGGTTCTTGAATGGTCCTTGCTTTCTTTTCTTTTGTTTGACAGGCACGAAGGATGGATATGTCGCGCCCCCCTCTTTCCTCACGGAGATCGGGTTCAGGACATTTGGATCGAGGCAACTCTTTCCTTTCGGGAAGAGGGTTTGCATTTTTTTAGAGTCGCCACCTAACGATTTTAACGGTGCGTTAGGGTACCTAGAGGGTTCATTTACAACTACGTTGCTAACCAAATATAGGGTAAGGGCTTGAAATTATCCTAAGGGGAAGGTGTTAGGCACCCCTCAGCATCCACGAGTGTGGTTCCCGGCAAAATGGTTTTGTGAATTTTGTACAGTTTAACAAATAACAAGTAAGGGCTCAAGTAAGAGGGGATTTTAAATATTAAGCAAGCAAGTGTTTGGAAAACAGTTTAAAAAAAGAGTTATAATCTAACATTTAAAGGAAGGGATATCCTAGGTTTGAAATAATATGGATCACATCAATGCAATACCCGGTATGGCACTCCTCAGAGAGGGGCTACACGTGGTATTAGCGCATCGGTCATCATATCCATATTCTACCCTTTCCCACCCCGTGAAGGTGTTTAAAGCACGTGTTGGTCACGAACTCTATTGCGTGCTATTACCCGTCCCATCCTATCAGTCCCGGAGGAGGTTAGGACTACTATCCTAAAGGGAGGTACTAGGCAGACCTTCAGGTTTAAAGGTAAAATTCTAAAGCGAGAAGTAAGAACATATAGGACTGAAGTAAATGGGAAACACATAGGAGCATATAAGAGGCTCAAGTTTACCTCCACAGATTATGCACATAATTAGCACGACTCAAACACATATAAGGGCAATATTAATTTGGATCCTAGGACATGGTGTCTAAGTGAATTCAGGGGATGAACATGCAATTTTGTTATTACTGTAAATCCCTAATCAGTTTGCCTACTGATTAAAAGAACCTGTTTGCATTAGGCAGCACACACAAAAAGAGGGAGATTTCCAGTTTTTAGAATTTTGTCACCTAAGGCTTGCCTAGGCGTGGGACAGTGTATATTAGTTATCAGAATCATTAAAGGAACTGTTGTAATTTTTTTTACCTAAACATGTTATTCTAGGTTTTTTCAGAACACATACGTATTACCAGTTATTTTAGAGAGAACTGAGTGAGATTGTTTATACTTTTTATATGCATCAGTGATTAGACTAGGCGTAGTCGAGCAAATATGACCTTATAACATGATACCTAATGTACAGGTAGAAATGCATATGCAGATTGATGTGTACGCAGAACCTAGGCATGGTCTCTATATGCGTGAGTGTACATCACTTAAACATGCTTTCAGAGAGATTTGAAGGCGACTTTGTTTATTATTGTTATCTTATCCTAAAACAGGATTTCTAAGTGTCAACATTGCAATGTTTAAACAAATTTTCAGGAAATGCCAAATAGCTCGTTCATTAATTGTTTAGCCTAAAACAAGATCTCTAGGCGTACATGGCAGCTGAGAATATGATAGTAGAGAATACCATTTATTAGCAGGATTTTTCTAAGTAAGAGGGAACATGCTGAAATAGTAGGTATGAGTCCTAAGAAACATGATTACGCATGAATTTGAACATATGGGCCTAACATGATATCTATGGCACAAATAGGAAATAAAAGCTAACAACATGGTTTCTAATGCATGAATTTGAACATATGGGCCTAAACATGATATCTATTTCACAATAGGGAATAAAAGCCTAACAGCATGGTTTCTACCCCTTTAATAGCTAAAGCATGCATAGGTACCCCCTCCCTTTTTCACTATCCATCCCCTGAGTTGTTTACAAATTATTACAGACCAAGGATTATGAATTACATAACCAAAAAGAAAATAAGAAGTTATTCTATAGGGAGCCTTCAATTAGGCTCAAATCCTCCAAACCTCATTGCCATATGGTATTTCATAGCCTTTCATAATCCGGGTGTGTCAAAGTTCCCTAAGGACCTCAAGGGTTCCCGGGCAATGCTCACACCTAGACTTGGTAACCAGGAATTGAACATGTGTAGTGTAGAAGTACCAGCCTCAGTGTGTCAGAGTTCAGAGGGAGCTCAGGGGTCCCAAAGCAGTGCTCACCCTGAGGGGCAGGACTTAAGGGTATAGGAATAAAGTGAAGTGCAGGAGATAAGTTTGAATTTGGCAAAAAAACATTACTGGATTATAACAGTAAGTGAAGAAGTTTTCTAAAAAAAGCTTTGAACAGTAATAAAACAGCTTGAGTATAAGGTAGACATTTTTGGAAAAGCAGGAAACAACTTGAACGGGTCCAACATATTCAAACATAGATTTCACTCAGGGACAGTGGGAATTGGGGACACATAGAAACAGGTTAGCATTAAAGTGTCACAGACTAGTATAGAGTCTGAACAGTCACAAACACAATTGGTCACCAAGAATTCATGCCAAGATCTAAGCATAATCAGATTCGAGGGAGTACTGGGAGAGGGTAGTACATGATTACACATAGGTTTAAGAAAACAGTTCAGAGTATGGCATGTGTTCAAGATTACATGGAGGCTAAGTAATACACAATGCAATTGTAGTACCCTAGGGATCACAGAAGACGTAAACAGGATGACATTGAAACACACAAGAGGGAGTACACATGCTGAGGCTAAAGGGGAAATGGTAAGACCACAAGTATACAAATTAGTTGCAAGTATGACAACAAAGCCATAAATAAAAAAAGATCAGAAACAAGATGAATCGTAGTACCCAGAGAAACATGTTGTTTTGGAGACTTTAAATATAAATTGGAAACATACCAGTTGAAGTCAACAACTCCAGAGTAAGAAGTAAACAAGTAGAATAACTAGTCTTGGCTTCCAGTCGACTAGTAATATCAAGCAATCAAGAGGAGCAATAGAATGTGTGTGTGTGAGAGTAAAGAGAGTAGAACAAGGTATCTGTTCTGTCTCCGTGTTAATGAAAAGAGCAGTGTCTTTATAGTTTTTGAAAACGAGTAGTGAATAAGGTAAGAAATCAAAATTAACCAGTAATTAAGGGACTGAGTATCAATCAGTACACAATCAGTATAGGTGTCCCTTAATTGGAGGAATCAAGTTCAAACGGTATTAAACAGACAACAAATAAGGAAAGATACCATATGTAGCTTAGAGGAATATTCAGAATAGTATAAAATCAACATAAGTACCCCTTAATTGAAGGGGTTAAGTTCAAACGGCTAATAGGCAAATAGCAAATAAGGAAAGTTTCCATATGTGACACGCATATAACATATAAGGAAACAATTTCAACCCAGTACAAGCATACAATAGAGGATAGATTCACAGATTCTAATTAAGGGAAAGGTAATCAATTAACATCAAATTAATCGTGTAACAAGGTAAGAAATAGACTAAGGTCGGAAATTAGTAAGAATATCCCATGAGGAATCAGTAAGGTTTCAAATCACAAGTAATCAGGGATTCTAACAAGTTGAAACTACAGAGAATCAAGGATTCGAATAGGAATAACATCAATTAAAGGAAATAAGTGTGAATTGAATAAATAACAGGCAAGAAGTATGAAATCCTAGTGGTGAAAGCATATGATATTAGGGATTCACATGAACTTATAGGGTAAACAGTAAGATAAACGGGAAAGCAGGAGAAATCAAAGACATAGATGAATAACATAGGGTAAAACCTCAGTGAATCACAAAGCTCATGAAACGCAGACACATATGCAAATAATATTATTACAGACAAAATCAGGGACTTAGGGTTTAGGACTAGAAATTAGGGGGATTTCAACACAACAACTTAGACAAGAGCGAGAAACCTAAATAAATCGCTAAAACACAGTAGGAATCATAGAATGACACTAAAAAAATATAGGAAAATCGTTTCAGAAAGGGGTCATGAAACCCTAGTTTTGAAAATGAAGAGTCATTTTAGAGAACATCTGAAAATCTTTGAGAAAACAACGAGATAGCTTAAAATATACACAGATCTATCATAGATCTAAAAGAATCTAAGAGTTTTAAGAGTTAGGGTTTCAAAGAGAACCCAAAAAGATAAGAAACCCTCAAAACATTATTGGTCTAAACCCCAAATGCCATAGATCTTACTCGGATGGCGGAGGTGGCCGGAGAATGGTGAGTACAGGCCTAGGCGGGTAGGAGAGTGAGCCCAGGTCTCTTGAAGACCTTAGGGATAGCAACACCGGTCGTAAAGGAACCATAGGAGGCAGGAGGGTGGTGAGGATTATATGGCCTTCGGTGGAGAGGTAGACGGAGAAGATGAAGGGGCTCATCGGAGTCGAAGAAGAGACCAGAAGTCTCTAGAGAACTAGAGAGATAGAGAGAGGGAGTAGAGAGATGAGAGACCGAGTGAAATGAGGGGTCGAGGGGGTTAGTCTAGGTTTAATTATGGTAACACCAATCTGGGCCGTTGATTTAGATTGATCAACTGCTCAGATTAGTCGTGGGGTTGGGCCGGATATGAATTTGGTTTTGGATGGGGTTAATTGGGTTAATTAAATCATGTGGGTTGGGTTTAATTTTGCTATGTTTTAAATAAAAATGGCTAATTGTTAAATACCCATCAAAACCAAATAAATACTTAATAAAAATAGCTAATAATTATATAAAATGAAATTAATGTTACATATATGAAAATTACGGTAATTAGCTAATATTAAAATATAAAAATGACTAATTATCGAATTAAAATAGCATAAATGTACAATTAGGCTATAATTGAAAAATTTGTTTAATTATAGCTAAATAATGCCAAATTGGTTAATTTGTAAAATAAATAAATCTTAATAGGATTAAAAATGATATATTGAGCTGGGAAACATTTTGAAATTATTTACAATACAATTCATGAATAATTATTGAATATAAAATACTAAATAAATAGGAAAATAAATTGATAAAAATATGAAAAATTATGGAAAAATACCAATTATTATGAAAAGTGATTTTGAAGGTGTATATGCAAGTTTGAAAATAATTTGAGGAAAAATTGGGTTTCAACAGGATCTTCATTTAATTTATGAGTCATCACTTCCGGAGGAATACCTGTCATGTCTGAATGGGACCAAGCAAAGCAATCTGCGTTAGCCTTTAAATATTCAATTAACTTACCTCTTCTGTTGGGGCTTAGCCTCGTGCCTATGTGGACTTTTTGTTCGGGATTCAGCTCAAAAAGTGGAACGGCTTCGAGCTCCTCCGTGGTCGTTTTGATATGCTCGTCCTCTTCTAGCTCCTGAATGACATCAGGTTTGGAATCCATGTCCGCATGTTTTGATACTTCTTCCTAGGTGACTCGGTTCACCTTCTTGCAGTTACCTTATTCCGCACCTATTTGAACAACAGTTTCTCATGTACTTGTCTGATTAACAGTTGCTTCCGTACCTCTTTGAACAACAGTTATTTTCGTACCTGCTTGAATGAATCTTTCATCTTTTGATTTCTCTGCTTCTTCATTTTTGTTAGAGTATGCTACGGAATTTATATTCCTTGAGGTTTGCTGATCGCCTCGAATCTGTTGAATTCCCCATTCAGAAGGGAACTTAATTACCTGATGTACGGTAGATGGAACAACTTTCATGTCATGGATCCATGGTCTCCCCATGATTACGTTATAGGCCATGTCAGTATCAATGACTTGGAATCTAGTATTTTTGATTACTCCCTCTGCACAGGTGTTAAGCTCAATTCCCCCTTTTATTATGATCGTGGAGTTGTCAAACCCCAATAAGGCTCGTGCTTTTGGGATTACTTGATCCTTCATTAGCATTTCTTCCACAACTCTCGACAAAATGATTTTGATTGAGCTACCTGGATCAATAAACACTCTTTTTACGTTAGTTTCATGTATAAGTAGGGATATTACCAGTGCACCGTTGTGTGGAAGTATTAATCCGTTGAGATCTGCATCGTCGAATGATATATTATTTGCTTCCAAGTCTTCACGAATCCGCTTCCCGTGTGTAATTGTGAATTTTTGGTTCTTTTGCAGATTACTCCGTTTACCTCCTCACCTCCATGTATCACGTTCACCGTTCTCTTTGGAGATGGTGGTTTCGGGGGCTCTTGCCTGTTCTTCATGATTTAACCAGCGTTCTTCTCTCTTGATTTTACCACCAAGTTGTCAACATAATATTCGACATTCTTGTGGAGAAGATCATCAAAAATATTCTGCATAGCCCTTTGTTAAGTTGCACCAGCGTTCTTTAAGCCAAAAGGCATTACCTTGTAGTAATAAATACCCTTGGGGGTACGGAATGCAGTGAGCTCTTCATATTTTGGCGTAATGCGAATTTGGTTATATCCCAATGAACCGTCCATAAAAAGACATTGCCTTCTAACCAGTAGTAGCATCGATCATCAGCTCTAGAATAGGAAGTGAGAATTCATCTTTCGGACATGCATTGTTGAGATCCCTGAAGTCAACGCACACTCGAATTTGGCCATTTTTCTTCCTTACCGGGACAATGCTTGAAATCCATTTTGGGTTTTTAACTTCATGAATAAAACCATATTCGATGAGTTTGTTAACTTCAGTTTCAATCAAAGGAACCAAGTCCGGCCTAAAAGCGCCTTTGAGCTTGTTTAACAGCACGAGCACCATTCTTGACTGCAAGGTGATGGACTGCTACTTTCGGGTCCAAGCCAGGCATATCTTTATAACTCCAAGCAAAGACATCCCTGAACTCCTTGAGTAACTCAATATAAGTGCTCTCTTCATCAACTTCTAGTAAAGCACTCAGGTAGGTGGGTCTTGGTTCTTCATCGGTGGCAAGATTAACTTATTTTAAGGCATCAACTGTTGTCTTCACCCCTTCTTCAAGTTCAGGTGGAGCATATTTCGTATGTTCATCATCTTGAGGGTCCTCATCGTTGAAGGATATGTGATAACACGATGAAACATCCTCCAATTTCTCATTATCCTCCATTAGAGATGAAATACCGTTCTCGCCTAGTGCACTAAGATGATGCGAAGAACTCAAACTTTCTTTACCTTCATCATGTTCCTTAGTGTAGACCACAGTATATGTCTTTACCTTCAGTACTTCTTTACATGAAACCACAAGTTTTGTTTGTCGCCTCATTCTGGAAGGAACCGAACTTTGGAAATCCTTAGAGACCTTCTGAATTCTGGGGGAAACGGGTGTTCTTATGCTTTGATAGTTTATTTGGATATTGTTCCCCTTCTTTAATGGACCCAATCTCTCAGATACAGAAGTCCTCACGATGATTTTCCGAGTCAATCAAATACAGAAGGCTCGTTAGAAGCGGTAGATTCATCTTCAATAGTGATATAATTATTGCGTGCTCTTCTTACGGAGATGCGCACTGGTGATGGTTGCTTGTATCCCAAACCTTCACATGGTTGTCTCGTCGCAGCTTCTGATGGGAGCTTCCCTAACTTTGACGGCTCATTGGGATTGTACCCACCTTTTTCAAATAGCTTGTAAGTTTTAGGATCAAAACCGTCATATGTTCGCTTTGTAGTGAGTTCCACATTCTGCAAACGATTTTGGGCCACGAACTCTACAAGTGGCTTTGAGGAAAACTTTATTGTCTCAATTCGTTTTACTGGAAGAGTTAACTCTTTTAGCATGTTAGTCTGTAGATTAGATGATTCACCTTCATCTTTCTTCCTTTTAGGGACATATTGGAGCGCATGAGTTGCTTTCTTGCCATAAGACGCAATATCCCCTCTATAACATTTATTCGAGTTAGGTTGTACCTCCTTAGTAACAGCTTTGGCTCTACCAACAGTCACCTCAGCTCTTTTAGTCGTGGGCTCGTCATTCTTGATTTTTGTGACATCATCAACTTTTAGCTCATTCACAATGCGATTCTTCAAGTAGAACTTCGCATCGGCGAAGTGTGACTCAACTTCAATGAATGACTCATTATCAACAACTATCGTCTTATCGATTTAACCCTCGTAGATGGAACCACTTTTTTTTCATGTATCCAAGGCCTTCCAAGCAAGACATTGTATGAAGTCTTTGCATCGATCACATGCAGCCATGCACTTGATTGCATATCTTTAATGGTGATTCCCAACCTGATCGCACCTATGGCTCTTTTCCCCTTGGTTGAATCCTTGAATCATGACACGACTTTCTAAAAGTTCGTTCATGGGAATACCAAGTTCTTCACAGTGCGAATTGGAAAGATGTTTCTTGAGGATCCTCCATCAACCAAAATTTGATTTACCCTTTCATCATGCATATAGCCAACCAAGTACAACGGGCGATTATGAAGAGTGCCACGTAGTAGAAGATTGTCATTTGTGAACATAACGTTTCCCCGCACACGTTAACTTCTCGAGGAATAGACTCAATGAGATTTTCTGAAGATGGTGCCAACGGTAGGTCATCACTCTTTTCTTCCCTTTCATCAGCATTGCAACAAGAGGCCTCAATACCGTCAGGGAAAATCTTCATGCGGAACCAACATGGCAAGAAATCCTCCAAAGTCACTGGATGTCGTGGATTTTGAGGGTGGTGCACCTCCACTCTTGCTTTCTTCAAACACCTAACCGGATTCTATTTCCTTGGTCTTTTTACCATAATTTTCCTTGTTGGTTGTTCCTTTGATTCTTTTTGTGTCGCCTTCGACGAGTCACCAACGTCCAACCTTCATCAACATCAAACTGATCAACTTCAACCTTATTGTTCTCCAATAATTCTTCATCTTTACTTTCTTTGAAACCACATAATTCATTTGGACTGAATGATCTAAAGGTGATAGCGACTTGGTTTGCGCTTGCTTTCTCATCTTCAAGCACTATCTTCTTTTCACGAGCCAAGTCCATAACTTTGTCCTTGAAGACAAAGCACTTCTCTAGAGGGTGGCCGCTTCATCTCCTGAAGTTCAATGAGTTTTAACTTGAGGAGTTCTTCAAAAATTGTTGGCACGTCAGAATCCAAAAATGGGACTCCTTCTCTTGCGTCTCTTTTAGAATCATATTTTGTGATGACCCAAGGGGTCATTTTATGAACTAAGACTCCGTTTTAGGCTTGAATTGGCCAAAGTTAGAAATTTGGCAATTTTGGTCGATAGTGGAAAATTAGGTATCGGGGTCGGAATGGAATTCTGAAAGTTACAGTAGGTTCTTAGTGTCATTTGTGATGTGTGTGCAAATTTTGAGGTCATTCGGACGTGGTTTGGTAGGTTTCGACGTCGTTAGCGAATTTTGGAAGTTTAGAAGTTCTTAGGCTTGAATCCGAGGTTGGTTTTGTTTTGATATTGTCTTAGTGTTCTGGAGGTTCGACTAAGTTCGAGTAGTGATATATGACTTGTTTGAATTATTGGTTGAGGTCTCGAGGGTCTCGAGTGAGTTTCAAATAGGTTTGGGTTGTGTTGTGCTCGTTTTTCTTATGTTTCAACATCATTTCTTTAAGCATCAATGATATCATATTGAACAAATGAGCTCCGATTTTTTTTTATTGAAGCATTAGATCCATATCGTAATTACGGACCCGTAGCAAAAAAGAATCATCGAATTTGGACATCATATGAGGATTTTATGGTCATTTTACTTAGGTTACCAGATTTTTCAGGTTAAATACGAAATTGTCACTGACGGCGTATTAAAAATCTGCACTATTTGCAAATATTAAAACCTACATATATCCTTCATTATAAGGTCAAATTGAGTGATTCAAAAGTCTAACTTGACTAGAATTTCACAAGGAATCTATTGAAAGCATAAAATGCGAGTTTTGGGATTGACATGAGAATCGATGCAGAATAGCTGGAGAAAAATATACAAAACAAGGGTTGTTCTTTCGGTCATATTTTGAGTTAGGGAGCTCGAATTTGGGCGATTTTGGAGCCAATTTTTACCATAGGGATTGGGGTAAGTGTTCTATACTTGATTTTGGTTATATTTCATGAATCCATCTTCGTTTTTGGGATTTGATTGATGATTTCAAAGTGAAATTGAAGGAGTTAGGGCTTGAGTTTTGGAGAGTTTTACGTAGGGATTTGAGGGACCAAACGGAGTTTTGGGAGAGGACAAGGGTTTTGATTCTGTCATTTTTGACTGATTTCGAGATGTGGCCACAGGGATCGAATTTTGGCTGATTTCGGATTTTTGGCAAAATTTGTAGTTCTTATTATGGAATTAGATTTGTTAGCCTATGTTGATGGTATTAATCTGATTATGATTAGATTTGAGCGGGTTAGAGAAATATTCTAAAGGAAAAGATGTAATTGAGCAGTGAGTGGCCTGCGAATTTGAGGTAAGTGCTTGATTTAACCTTGACTTGAGGGAATAGGAATCCCCAACTTAATTGCTATGTGAATTTTCATGTGTGTGGTGTATAGGTGAGGTGAAGAGTATCTATGCACCATCAAATTGTCTGTTAAGCATGATCCCTTCCTCGTTTCCAATTTAATTGATCCCTAGTTTATTTGTTTTATGATCATTAATGCCTTCATGTCTACTTGGTTCGTCAACTTGTTGTTAAATATTGTTTCAAGTATTTTGAAAGTGTTACTTGTTCCTTAGTCATATTGTGGTACATCTGGTTGAGCTGGTTGTCAGTGTTACATTATACATTTCGGTTGGTTTCGCTGTGTAGTGATAATTGGTGAAGTTTCTGAATAGTACAGTTTCCTGTTTATGATAATTGAGATTTAAGTATTGTGAAAGGCTTGGAATCTGATTTGTGAAACTTTATTATAAATAAAGAGATGAAATGTTATTTGTTTGGTGGGAGTGGGTTGCACGCCGCAACAAGGAGTAATAAGGGTGGACATGTGGGATCGGGTTGCACGCCGCAACATGAGAAATAAGGGTGATATATATAGGGAGGAGTAATAAGGGTGGACAGGTGGGATCGGGTTGCACGCCGCAATAAGGGAGAATATTCATGTTTTACTGTTTATAAAATAAAGACTGGAACACTCATTGTTTTATTGTCATTATTTCATATTCTGCTCTTACTGTTATTTAAAGTGAAACTTGTTCTGTTTATAATTATTGAGACATAAATATTGTGAAAGGCTTTAACTTAAATTGTGAAAATATTTTTTATAAATAAAGATATGTGATTGTCTGGTGGGAGCGGGTTGCACGCCGCAACAAGGAGTGATAAGGGTGGACATGTGAGATCGGGTTGCACGTCGCAATAGGAGAAATAAAGGTGATATATATAGGGAGGAGCAATAAGGGTGGACGGGTGGGAGCGGGTTGCGCACCGCAACAAGGAGCAATAAGGGAGGACATTTATGTTTTACTTATTTTTTTAAACACAAGGATTTGAAAACTTACTGTTATACTGTACTGTTTATCATATTATGTACTTACGGTTGTTTCAAAGTGGAATTTGGAAATTTGGAAACTTATTTGAGAATTGGTTATAGCTGAGACCTGAAAAAGGTGATTGAATTATTTTATTCATTGCTACAGATTATTATTTTGTTTAGTTTAGAATTTCCTTCTTGCTTTATTATATATTATTCACGGATTATATTTTTAATGCCCCGTCGTAGCCTCGTCACTACATCGTCGAGGTTAGATTTGGTACTTACTCAGTACATGGGGTCGGTTGTACTGATACTACACTCTGCACTTCTTGGGTTGATCCAGGTACCGGTCAGAGTTAGGTGAAAGTAGTAGCTGGCATTATTCGTACGGAGACACGAGGTAGATCTGCTGGCGTCCGCAGATTCCCCGAGTCTTCCCTTTATTATTTAGATACTGTTTTATTTCATTCAAAACAGAGATACATTTCTTTTAGCCCAATTATTTGTAGTATTCTTTAGTAGTTCGTGAATTGTGACACCAGACCCTGGGTAGTTATGTAGTTAGTATTAGTTCGTGGTTCATTTCATCTTATCGAGTATTATCCCTGATTGCATTTATTGGAAAGTGTTAGATTTCCTTTTTATTTTAAAATTGTTCTATTGTGTTTAAGTAACTTTTAATAGAAAAGGTTAGCTAAATTCCTAACATTGGCTTGCCTAGAAAGTATAGTGTTAGTCGCCATCACAATCCCGAGGGTTGGGAATTTGGGTCGTGACAACTTCCTATTTGGTTTATCTTGAAAAGAAGTGGATTTTGTACTCTGCTTCTTTCTCACCTTTGTTGTGAACTTCACAAGTGATGTATTGACATTCATAGCTTCTTTGTTTTCAGACCTCGGTACAAACTTACTCCATTTCCTGACTTTTTGCTTGTCGTTCCCTTTGCGAGGATCATAGATATGCAGCCTTTCGTTTCCATCGGAGGTCATGCTTAACTCCATGTCGTGGGCACGAGTCGCAAGCTATTCAAATGTGCTAGGCTAGATACCTTGCAAGATGAAGTGGAGTCCCCAATGCATGCCTTGGATGCACATCTCTATGCCAGAAGCTTCACTAAGCCTCTCTTTGTAATTGAGGCTTGCATTCCTCCAACGATTTATAAAATCGATAACTGGTTCACCTTTCGTTAACGAGTATTTGTAAGTTCTATCATACTCACAGTACGTCTCGTGCTATAAAAGAAATTGAGGAACTCTTGCTCTAGTTGATCCCAACTATCAATAGATCCAGCCTCGAGGTCTGTGTACCAGTTAAAAGCATTTCTTTTTAGCGAGCGGACAAACTTCTTGACGAGGTAATCTCCATAAGTCCCAGAATTGTTGCACGTCTCAACAAAGTGTGCCATATGTTGCTTTGGATTACCTTTACTATCAAGTTGTTGATACTTTGGAGGTTGATAACCAGCAGGCATCTTCAACATATCGACTCTTGCAGTGTACGACATTGCAAATGTAAGGGAGGAATTGGCAGCAACTTCATACTTCTTCTTAGTGGTTCCTTCAATGAACTCCTTCAGTTGATAGATTGTAATCATCCCTTCAGATGGGACAGGGATAGCCTTGACGGATGCTACTTGTCTTGGGGGAGAATCACACTTTGGAACTTCTGGGAGCTTGCCAGGCGCGTGGGTGGATTCTTCTTCCATCAAGATTCCCACCATATTTGTTAGCTTGTCGATTCTAGCATCTTGAGTTTTTATGCATTTGGTCAAGCCAACGATTACTTCTGTCAAGTTTGCCAACTGCTCCTCCTTAGATGAAGTGTTAGTCACCACGGCTTACATGATTGTCGTGGATGATGGAGAGTAGTGTGGATTTTCATACACATTGATCCTTGATTGGCTCACACTATGTGGTGTAAGTGGGGAGGATCCATCACTTGAATCATCATCATATTCCTTCACAACAGAGTGCTTGGATTCGGAGAGGTCAAGCAGAGCAAGAGTTTTCTTGATCTTTTCAGCAACATTGATTCCTCCTTCGGGTGCGTTTGTGGAAGATCTTGCTCCTATAAACAGGGGTTGATGCGGACGGCACTTGGAGTGCTTGTTGTCTTAAAGAGCTTTCTTTGCTCCTCGTAACTGGTCCGGAGCTTCCAAAGGTAACATCGAGGATACTTTCCACATCAGCATAGAACCTGGAGTTAACACCCTTGGTGGATGTTGATCTGGAGTTGATTTTCTTTGAAGCCATTTTGACATTCTTGGACTTTGGTGATTGAAAAGTTGAGATAAGAGGTAGAGATTGTCCCACTGAGCGTGCCATAATTTGTATACAATAAATTGCGTTGAGAAAATAAAATCAAGACCGAAAAATATTGTAACAATCGTAGTATTTTATTTCAAATATTTGAGTGTTACAATCTCTATTGTTCCTCTGATTCTATTTTTTCAATATAAATTCAAGGGCCTTTGAGCTTGATCTTGAATTTGAAATTGATTTATCTGTCGCGAACACTTTGATTGTTGCCATGAATTGTATCATGAACAAGTAGCTTCGATCTTAAACGCCTTGTGTTTAATTTGATCTCGTTCTTGATCTTGAATACTTGAAATATGTGTAGAAGTGCTTGAATGCTTGAACACTTGCAGTTTGCAGAGAATTGTGGCCTTTGATCCACGAGCTCCCTTGTGTCTTCTTGTTAGAACTTCTGGTGTGTTTTCTGGTTTATGAAGACCCCTATTTTTTGTTGTGGGATGGAAGAGTTATGATAAGAACAAACTTTTTTCGACCAATCAAATTGAAGTGTGACAAGGCTGCATTTGATTGGCCATAACATTTCACTTGCACACGTGGCACGATAATGACAAGGCATGCCACATCATTTGACACGTGGCACTAAATTGGGCCTCTAGGAAGACGGCATATTGGGCCTAATGAGGTGGGCCCATCATGTGTAGCTCAATCGAATGGGCTAGCCCATTAAATTTGGACTCATTTATTTAACACATATGTGTTTAACTAATATAATTAATCTAACTATATTAGGCCATAATATTTATTTGGACTGATATACCTTGAATTTAAAGTACAATCCAAATAATTTTATGGATTTAAATCCAATAAAATTTCAATGTCTACAAGCCTTTTTTAGCTTTTAGAATCTATTTCTTAGTTCAAGATCGCTCTTGCTAACTAGAATCAAAGGATTAATAGATTTTTTCTGCCTAAAATAGGAATTAGCAGCTAATTTAAGCAATTATGTGCTAGCATATTGCCCCGTTACAAAATTTTTTATGCTAAATGAAACATGATTTTGTTACAATAATTCATCACAACAACATTTTACTAAGCAGAATAAGACCGAATATACAATTGCAAAAGCTACCTCGTGCTGAGAAAACCAAAAAGAAACATTGATATTGTTCCTCTATCTAGAGGAGTGTGCTTGGACCCATGTTCATTAAAATTAATAATGTATCCTCCGGTTGGGATACTATTACCATTGACTTGTGCAATGTTGTCAAAGGCGCGCCTCAGGCATGCTTAAGCGCACAAGCAAGGCTCTAAATCAGTTCGCCGTTTCGCCATACCTTAAGCGAAGCCCAAGTAGCGAAGCGTGATTTTGGAAAAAGCGCAAGGCTCTTGAAGCGTGGGCTTTTTTCAAGATTTTAAAAATATTTATAAATTCGTAACTTTTTCAGAGTAGAGAATCAGAATTCTAATTTAAAAAGGAAACAAAATCAAAACCCCAACCCAAAAAGTTTAGAAATAGGAAGAGGAAATCAGAATCTTTAAAAAAAAAAGGAAGAGAAATCAGAAATCAAAACCTAATCCCCAAAGAAAAGGAAACACCAATGTCTTATAAATAGAGATACAATCCACTAAAAAAAGACGCAAGAACTGAGAAGAATCTTTATTCAAGTTTTACTAGTACATTGCTTCATGTCTTCTTCTTTATGCTTTTTTCTTCTTCTTTATGCTTCTTTCTTCTTCTTCCTCCTACTCTGTTTTTTTCTTTTCTTTTGGCAAATCATCAAATCTTAGCTAAATTCAGAAACTTTGCTTGAAATACTTGTGCTCTATGTTTCTATCTTTGTTTAAGAGATGAAGTGCTCTTATCTGAATTCTGAAGCATGTAATATTTTATTATTATTTAAATAGATTAGTTTTGTTTTAATAGTATTGGCAAAGGTTTTGTAATGATTACATGACCCACTTGTGCTTTTGTCATAATTGATTAATGTAGTGTATATGTCATCTTCTCTTTAAAATTTCAACTTAATGACTTAGTGGGAGACAACATCGGATAAATAAAAAGTTGTGAGAGAGTAATAAATATACTTGACTACTTGCATGGCTATCTACTTTACTGCTTATTATCTTGAGTTACATTAAAGTTTTTTTTTTTTTTTGCTTTAGGGATATATGAATAGTACATTAAAGAATATTTTAAGGCAACATACATATTAAAAACAAAAAATACAAAGTACAAATTATAAATTACAATTTACAAAATTATAGATTGAAACAACTGTTTACTATAGAAAATATAATTAGCATATTTCCATAGAAAATATAATTAACATATTTTCAAAGCTGATTATGCTATAACAATTAACTTAACTTCATATTTTTGATTTATATTAGAAATAAAATGACAGAGGATTTATCTTGTGGTAATCGAAAGGATCCCAGTTGGAAATATAATCACTTGATCGATCCCAATGATACCACGAGAGTTACTTGTAATTTTTGCGGGAAAACAACTAAAAGTGGAATAAATCGGGAAAACAACATCTTGTTGGGAATTTCAGAAGTACAACAATGTGTACCAAATGTCCTCATGATGTTCGAGAAGAATTGAAAGCTTACATGGAGGAAAGGAAGTAAGTAAAGATATTTATGCTAGAGAGTATCCTGAACATGATGAGTTTGATTATCAAAATGTTGGTGAAGAGGATGAAATTCAGGAAATTATTCCTAAAAGAAAAGGTGGGGGGGGAGGGGGGGATAAGCCTTCCTGGTGGCCTTAATAAAAAATTAGCTAAGGGTAAAGGAAAAGTCCCTATGGATGTATATTTGCAAAGTAAAGGGCACCTTAGGCAGACAGGTATCAAACATTCATATGACAAAGAAGCAAAATCAATGGCTATTCAAAAATTTGCTCGTTTCTTTTACAATGCTGGCATACCATTCAATGTTGCTCGTCTGAAAAGCTTTAAGGAGGCAGTTGATGCTATTGGAAAGTATGGACCAAATTAGAAGCCTCCCAGTTATCATGAATTAATGGTTCCATTACTAAATAAGGAGGTAGAGTTGACTAATGAAATTTTAAATAGAGAAGAATGGGTAAAGCATGGATGTTCTATTATGGCAGATGGATGGATAGATAGCAAGCAAAGAACATTAATAAATTTTGGTGAATTCTCCATGTGGTACAATGTTTATGGAGTTCATTGATGCATCTTCATTTGTCAAAACTAGAGAGAAACTATGTGAGCAACTTGATAGATATGTGGAGCGTGTTGGAGAGAAAAACGTAGTTCAAGTTGTGTCACGCCCCGAACTTGGGCCTGGACGTAACACGGCACTCGGTGCCTGACTATATGTGACCGAGCGAACCAACTGGCTGGCTCTTGCCTAGTGGATTTGCTTAAAAGAAAAAAAAATTGGCTGGCTGAATCAACATGTGATATCATAATATAGTGAATGCGGAAGATAAACCAACACATGATGATATACTAAAAGTCGGGATGATATAAATCAAAGTGCAGAAATACTAACACAATTCTGAAATATATTTGTAGCCAACATAGCTTAATATGAAAAGCATGCGACTCTGTGTAACTATTACTCTAGTCTATGAAGCCTCTAATGAAGTACTGAGAATACTGACTGTCTGAAAATACTGAAGACTGTAAGGTAAGGATAATGCCCTGAAAGAACTGGGGATCACCAAATAGGTGGTACGAGAATCCTAGCACTCTGAATCATCGACCTGTAAATCATTACTTGCAGCGTGAGATGCAGGCCCCGGGCAAAAGGGACGTCAGTACATTTGAATTGCACTGGTATGTAAAGCAACTGAAAGAAAGCATTATAAATGCTGATAATGAAACTAAACTGATAACTGAGAATTGATAATTGATAACTGAAATGATAACTATTGAAATTGAAATTGAAACTGAAATGATAACTGAAATGATAACTGAACTGATAACTGGTAACTGATATGATAACTGATAACTGAAATGGTAACTAATAATTGAACTAAAAGAAAGTAAGGATATGAATACTCCCTCTTCAGAATGATGAACAACTTGTTTATCTGAATATTAAATTGCGGCCTCAGGCCCAATATATATATATATATATATATATATATATATATATATGCACAAACTGCGGCCTCGGGCTCAAGCATACGTATACATAGTTGCGACCTCAGGTCCAAAGATGCATAAAACATAAACTGCGGCCTCAGGCCCAAAGATGCATAAAGCATAAACTGCGGCCTCAGGCCCAAAGATGCATAAAGCACATAAACTGCGGCCTCAGGCCCAAAGATGCATAAAGCACATAAACTGCGGCCTCAGGGCCAAATACAGGTGTTCAACATCCAGGAACTGAGAATCATACTGAAATAAGTGATGCTGAAATACTGAACCTTACTGAGTTACATAATACCTGAATGCTGAATAGAGCTACACTGAGACATGTATTCATGAACTGATTATGAAAATTGAAACTTCAACTGTTTATGACATGCTGAGTAATCTAGACTGAGACTCATCGGCATCAAACCCAAGTCTATATTGATTACGCACTGATTTCACAACGTTCAGAATGAAAGTCATGAACGAGTTACGAAGCTAGAGAATAGAAGTTCTGCAACTATTCAAGGAACTAGGCTTAACTATATTTCTGAGGCAATTGGTAACGTGGTAAAAGAAACATAGTGTAGGGAGAATCATTAACATTCCCAAACATAGAGAGTTAGCCTCACATACCTTAACTTCCTGCTCTTGAGCGTAATACAACGTTTGCCAACCCATTCAACTTTAATCTATATCAATACAAGTCAAAGGGATTCTATATTAGTAATAATACTCACGTATTGATCCCTTAGGCATTTTATTAAACACTTGGTGGCATAAAGCTTCATAGCCCTTATTAATGGTGTTTCTACACCCAATTACCCATTCTCTTGCTCCTAGATAAATTCTAAAGTCTCAAATGGTTATAATCAACATCGTTCTTCATCACCCATAAGGTAAACAACACCCTTAGCCAATAATCAACAATAAACAACCCAAACCTATAACAGTTCATGATTTTCTATCAAACCCATCAACACATATCTCATGAACTAGAGTCTATAATCATTAATCAAATGTTAGAATCAATTAGAGGGTGAAGACATTACCTTTTTGAAGTTCAATCCCCTTGGATTCGAGTTCTAGAGTTCCTTCTCTCAACAATGATGTCCCAATCGAATATCTAATGATATGGAGGGTTTACCCATGTTAATAAGATGTTGGTAAATTAAAATAATTTAGAATCACCATTAGAACTTATCTTTTGTGGTGGAGGGACCCTTAAGGAGTTAGGTTTTTGAGAGCTCTCCTTTCTAGAGCAAGTTTTTATGTTTTGGGGCTGTGGGAAACGAAATACGGCTTAAAAAATGACTCCCCAAGTCCGCCCCCGCGCCACTGTAGGCCTGACCGCTGTCCCGACCGCGGAAAATAGCAGGAACACTGCCTCATGACCGCGGTCACGGTCCGGGCGCGGTGATTGCGCTCTGTTCTGTAAAATGGGCATAACTGTTTGCACAGAGCTCCATTTGGGCTCCACAATATATCGTTGGAAAGTTATTTCAAAGGCCTACAATGTTATACTTTAAATTTTACCAAATGCCTTACACATTTTCACCAAAACCTTTTGGAATACGGAACTTCTGTAAACTTAGTCGATTTTGTCGAATCTTATGCACCTCACTTTCCATCTTGATTTTGAAACAACTATTTTCACTCATAATCATCTCGATAGGACTTCATATGTATAAAATATCAAATTAATATCCATTTAACATATCCACACCTAATTCAAATGTACGGAGTGTTACATTATCTCCCCCTTGGGATCATTCGTCCTCGAATGATTGTCCTGACTATAACTTCTGCTAACTCCGAACCTTAAACGGGTCTGGTGGAAACATGAACATGCATTAATACTTGCATACTAAACTGAATGAATACATGACTACTGAACTGTTGGGATAGTGAACTGAATGACTACCACATTGACTGAATATTTGTCTGTCATGGATACATGAATACTGAACTAACATAGGTATATGAATATTGAACTGGAACGAATATTTGAGAATTGAACTAACATCAATATCCAAGTACTAATTTGGCATGAATATCTAAGTATTGGACTGACATGAGTAGCTAAGTATTGAATTGACATGAGTATCTGAGTACTGAACTGACATAAGTATCTGAGTACTGAAAACTTGAATGTTATAACATGACACGTGAAATACTGGTTGTACCACTGCTAATTCTGGTGGAAAAACACTAGGCTTCTGCTGCTCGACTTTCACTTATTGATAATTCGGACACTTGGCCATAAAGTCTGCAATGTTCTTTTTTTTTGTCGTTCCACAAATAATCTCCTTAAGACCATGATACATCTTTGTGGTACCTGAGTAAATAGAATACCTGAAATTCTGGGCTTCAGACATAATCCGCTCTCTGAGCCCATCTATGTATGGAATACATAGTCTATCTTGGTACCTCAAAGTATCATCACCTCCCCCTTATTCAAAAGCCATCGTCTTATACTTGTGAATCTCCTCTTTCAACTGCAACACATAGGGATCATCAAATTGTTTCTCCTTCTCTTCGCCTACTAAGGGGGAACAAGTTCTGTTCTAGAAAACAACTTTGTCGTCTTAGGAGTCCGAAGTCGAAATCCTCTTGGCTGGTGAATTTCTTTCACCAGAGTTCTCTTATCTACCTCGATCATGAGTTATACTTCCCACACTTGATTATCTTTTTAAGCACTTCCTGAAAACACTTATAGTACTATTGTGAACTAAGTCTTTGACATGTACTCTAAATTTTAGAGTCCCGAGCAATGGCACTACCCTCATAACACATAATTAGGCATGATTTTATAGCTTTTCTGTGATCACTTTATCAGCAATAGCTAAGCTCGGTGATCATTCTAATTGCTTTGGGTTTCTTACACATGCTAGACATAATCCCTATGTAATTATAAAATTTTCCCTCATTACCAAACTACTTTTCTTTTTCATATCCAATGCTAACTATTCGAGTTTCATCTGGACTTACTGATGGTTTTCACATCAGCTCTTAGGCTAAAGGTCTTATAGTTGCGGATCCTCCCCTTTTTGTTGGGATCTAAATAACTTTCCTTATTGTCTGCAATTCTTTGCACTCTACGTCAATGACGACTCAGCTTCCAACTTACTTCTGAGAAATCTTTTTTTTTTTTTGAAAAACTAAATTATTCACGTGACGGAAAGCTAATGTATTCACAACTATCATACACAATCTTAATAATTTAACTCTGCTTACACTGTCAATCTTGGAGAAACCACATTTCGATAATTCCTAAAGGCTATTATTCTATAGTTTGCTCTCTTACTGCCAGCTGATTGTTTTTCCCACTATCACTGTACTTCGGATTTAACTTAAACTCTTTGGGTTCTAACACACATTCGATATTTCAAATTGTCATCCACTCACTAGAGTTAACCTGACTAAGTAAATCAAATTGTACCTCTACTAGCTCTACTGAAAGTGCCAATTCACTGTATCTACTCAAACATACTTACTATTCTTTTACTAACTACCTGCTAGCGTCATGTGTTCATGTTCTGCTTTGAATAACTAAAGTGAAGCATAAGGCTATTTCTAACTTCCCTCACCATCTGACCCTGTTCTACGATTGCATACTTATCTTCTTCTTTTTTTAACTATGTACATGGATAAAACTTAAGAAAGTTCATCTGTCTTAAACGAAATTGGAATATCTAACCCCAAATTTTCTATACACTTCAAAATCATTTCCGATTATAAACATCTGGAGTAAACACATAGTCACATAATCTAAGGGGGAACTGTCATATCTTTTATCTCACAATAATAGCCACTTCTTATACAAATTCACTAACATAGTACTTTTTAGTTTTGATTTGAATAAATCTAAACAACTTAAAATCATTCCTTGAAATTCAATATCGGCTGCTCTTGGTTCTCATTTTGTACATTATGTCTTCTTAGTCATATACATGAGTTGTACGAGATCACATATTTGGTAATAACAAACGTTTCTGACCCCTAGGTATTTTACCCTTAGGCTCTTTTCTGTCTAAAACTATAGTGACCAATGTTAGGGTCTGACATCTGAACTATCATCATCCCACATGCGGCTCCATTTCCAAGAAATAAAAGAAATTGTTCTCTGAGGTAAAACACATACGATTACCATACACATACTTATTCTTCAGAGTATACCATCATCTGATAAATCACTTATTGCACCATCCGGTGATTCTTGGTCTTAATCTAGACCTAAAATATGCAAAGATTTCGCTATAACCACTGTTACTTACACATTTTCTTTTAGCACCCATAGGCATCATTGTATACTCACCAGTCACTAGAATTTTGATACAATGGAAATTAGAGATTTGGTAACTGAATAACTAATAACTGGCATCCTGAATAACCATAAACTTGCTAACTGAAAGATTGTATAACTGGTAATTGAGGTAAAGTGATAACCATAGAACATGATAACTACTTTTGTACTTTCTGATAAGGTTATGCTCTAATATGTACTACTACCCATCGCATCCCACTATTAACATCATCTCATGTCTCATTTGTTACCAACATATACTTCATATTTATACCCCAATGGGGAAATCATCCTCTCTAGAACCTTGGATTATTTTCTTACCCGTCGCTTGGGTATTCGATACGTATGGAATTCGATAGGAAGAGAAGGTTACCTATTGCTCTAAGCTTCCTAGCACGATCTAGAGTAGAAGAAATGAGACAATCCTGGATGTCTTGGTAGTTAACCGTTTATATGAGTGGCCGACACAGACATATAAAGGAAACTCCACTGGGCACGACTTCATAGACTCCCTAGGACTCTTGAACCTAATGCTCTGATACCAAGCTTTGTCACGCGCCGAACCTGGGTGTGGACGTAACACGACACTTGGTGCCTGACTACATAAGACCGAGTGAACCAATTGGATGGTTGAATCAACATGTGATATCATAATATAGTGAATGCGGAAGATAAACTAACACATGTTGATATACTAAAAGTCTGGATGATATAAATCAAAGTGCGGAAATACTAATAAAATTCTAAAACATATTTGTAGCCAACATAGTTTAATATGAAAAGCCTGCGACTCTGTCTAACTATTATTCTAGCCTATGAAGCCTCTAATGAATGACTGAAAATACTGACTGTTTGAAAATACTAAAGACTGTAAGGTAATGATAATGCCCCGAAAGAACCGGGGATCACCAAATTGCTGGTACGAGAATCCTAGCACTCTGAATCATCAACCTGTAAATCATTACATGTATCATGAGATGCAGGCCCCGGGCAAAAGGGACGTCAGTACGTTTGAATTGCACTGGTATGTAAAGCAATTGAAAGAAAGAATTATAAATTATGATACTGAAACTAAATTGATAACTGAGAATTGATAATTGATAACTGAAATGATAACTGAACTGATAACTGATAACTGGTAACTGATAACTGAAATGGTAAATAATAATTGAACTGAAAGGAAGTAAGGATATGAATACTCCCTCTTCTGAATGATGAACAACCTGTTTATCTGAATATTAAACTGCGGCCTCAGGCCCAATATATTTATATGCACAAACTGCGGCCTCAGGCCCAAGTATACGTATACATAACTGCGACCTCAGGTCCAAAAATGCACAAAGCATAAACTGCGGCCTCATGCCCAAAGATGCATAAAGCATAAATTGCAGCCTCAGGCCCAAAAATGCATAAAGCACATAAACTGCGGCCTCAGGCCCAAAGATGCATAAAGCACATAAACTGCGACCTCATGCCCAAATACAGGTGTTCAACATCCAGGAACTGAGAATCATACTGAAATACATAATGCTGAAATACTGAACTATACTGAGTTACATAATACTTGAATGTTGAATAGAGCTAGACTGAGACATGTATTCATGAACTGATTATGAAAATTGAAACTTCAATTGTTTATGACATGTTGAGTAATTTAGATTGAGACTCATGGGCATCAAACCCAAGTCTATATTGATTACACACTGATTTCACAACGTTCAGAATGAAAGTCATGAACAAGTTACGAAGCTAGAGAATAGAAGTTCTGCAACTATTCAAGGAACTATGCTTAACTATATCTGTGAGGCAATTGGTAACGTGGTAAAAGAAACATAGTGTAGGGAGAATTATTAACATTCGCAAACATAGAGAGTTAGCCTCACATACCTTAACTTCCTGCTCTTGAGCGTAATACAACATTTGACAACCCTTTCAACTTTAATCTATATCAATACAATTCAAAGGGATTCCATATTAGCAATAATATTCATGTTTTGGTCCCTTAGGCATTTTATCAAACACTGGTGGCATAAATCTTCATAGCCCTTATTAATGGTATTTCTACACCCAATTACCCATTCTCTTGCTCCTAGATAAATTCTAAAGTCTCAAATGGTTATAATCAACATAATTCTTCATCACCCATAAGGTAAACGACACCCTTAGCCAATAATCAACAATAAACAACCCAAACCTATAACAGTTCATGCTTTTCTATCAAATTCATCAACACATATCTCATGAACTAGAGTGTATAATCATTAATCCAATGTTAGAATCAATTAGAGGGTGAAGATATTACCTTTTTGAAGTTAAATCCCCTTGGATTTGAGTTATAGGGTTCCTTCTCTCAACAATGATATCCCAATCGAATATCTAATGATATGGCCGGTAAGTATTTACTTTAAGAATGCTCATGCTTTGAACTCTCATAGTATATAATATATTTAAGTATATTCTTTTTATTTAATCCAACTCCTACAAACAAAGAAAAAATACATATATTGGACGACTTGTGCAACTCATTGTATAGGGCAAGCTTCCAACCATTATGAGAACCTTCAAAAGAGCAATTGCAGTTGTTGGTTTCATCTATGGTCATACAGGAGTCACTAATATGATGAGAGACTTCACAAAGAAAAAAGAATTGGTGAAATATGGAATTACTCGATTTACTACAAGTTTTTTAACTTTGCAAAGGTTGTATAATCAAAAGACCAACTTGCGAACTATGATTACATTTGAGCGTTGGGTGAATAGTAAATGGTAAATAAAATCACAGGAAAAGTTACAACTCATACAATATTGATGCCTTCATTTTGGAATCAAGTTGTTTATATACTAAAGATAATGAGACCTCCTTTGAAAGTCTTAAGATTAGTTGACAATGAGAAAAAGCCTACTATGGGACATATATATGAAGTTATGGATAGAGCTAAAGAAGCCATCGCAAAATCATTTGAAGGAAAGTTTGCAAAGTACAAAGATATTTTTTAGATCATTGATCAAAGATGGAAATGCCAATTGCATCAACCATTACATGCCGCTGGACATTATTTGAATTCGGAGTATTTCTATCAAGATCCAGCCATTGAGAATTATATAGAAGTAACTAATGGACGATATGCTTATATTCAGAAATTGGTTCCAAGTATTGGAGTTCAAGATAAGATTGTATCTGAGTTACCATTATATACAAGAGCTGGGGGACATTTTGGATTTCCCATGGCAAAGAGATCAAGAGCAATGAGATCTCCAGGTATATGAAAATTCAACGTTACAATCAACACTTCAAGGCTTCGCGTTCATATTTACTTACCACTAAGTTATATCTTTTTCAGCTGAATGGTGGAATCCATATGGAAATTCAGCCCCCATCTCCAAAAATTAGCCATTAGAATCTTGAGCTTAACCGCTAGTTCAGCTAGTTGCGAGCGTAATTAGAGTGTGTTTGAACATGTGAGTTTAGTTACATATAACAATTCGTTATTTTAATTTATTTGGTTAATTAATACAAACTTAAAATTTTACTAACAATGAGATAATGATAATTCATGTGTAGATCCATAGCAAGAAAAGGAATAGATTAGAGCATAAAAGATTGAATGATTAAGTGTATGTCAAGTATAATCATGCTCTAAGAACTCGCTTTGACTTGCGGAATATCATTGATCCAATCTCATTGGACCATACTGATAATAGTAATTGTTGGTTAGTTGGAGAAAATGGGGTAAATTTTGAAGCGAAAAATGAATTGGTGTTTGGGGAAGATGATCGACTTAATTTGGGGCGATGTAGCTAGAGCATCAGGAAGTGAAGATGCACAAACATACTCATACTAAATAACACAAAGGAGACCATAAAAAACTTTAGCAACCGGTGCTTCAATCTCTCAAGTTCGACGTATTAATATAGATATAGATGATGTTGAGTCTGAGGAATCAGAGTAAGAAAATATTGAAGGCTATAATTCTAGTGATACCTATGAGAGTAATCCTATTGAAGAAGAAGATGACAATTTAGATGCATATGATAATGCTAGTGTATAAATTTAGAAGTAGAAAAGTTGGTTTGGTTTAGTTGATAGCTTATCATATTTTACACCATAATTTTGCTACATCGATAAAAATAAGATTACATGCTCTAATTTTGAATATATTTGTCACTTATGTTTTTATTAGTGATCTATAAATATATTTTACACTATTTGTTATATTACGTTTTTTTGCACTAAAGCCTGCGCCTTGAGTGCGCTTTGCGCTTTAAGCCCCAACGACCCTTGTCACTTTTTTGGCGCTTTTCGCTTTTGACAACACTGGAGCTGCGTTGGATCTTCAAAAGCAACAAAATTTGAAGGAGACATTAATGTTGTTGTGGGATAGTGGTGGTTTTGATGATGAAGATATGAGTAGTTTTTGGTGGAGAGAACGTTGGAAAGGAAAGTTACAAGTAGTATAATTATAATTTACAAGTAGTGTGAATGAGATGTTCATGTAAAGAGAAGAGGAAAGTACTACTTTTGTAGTCATTGTTTGCAAAATCTAGGAAGAAGATTGAAAGAAAAAACAGTAAAATACTTAGAGAGTACGTAGTTTTACTTTTACCGTCAATGCACTACAGGAAATCGGCCTTTACAAATGGTAAGAAAGTCGCCACTATATGTTTTTACCAGCGACTATGGGCTCGCTCCAAGTACTACCGTTACTAAATATTTATTGTGGCGACTCTCGGTAGTCGCCACAGATACTACATAGTTTGTAGCGAGTAAGATCGCCTCAAAATATGTTTCACAAAATTGAATTTAGGTGGGTCACTACTAATAATGACTTATAGTGGCGACTGTAGTCTCTAGAAAAGGCATTCAGTGGCGATCTTCTTGTTGCCACAGAAGGATTATGCTTTTGTGGCAGCTGGGTCGCCACTAAAGACTCTTATTTTTTGAAAAAAAAATAGTAATGCAATGGACAATAGTATTCCTAAAAAAATTCCAATAGCATTATCATTATAATGAATACCACAAATACTCTCAGATAAAATTGTACAAAAAAATTTCATTACCAAATAGTCTGCAACAAAGTACATTACACTTCATAATATTAATACAGTGTCATTGCACATACACAATGAAAAAAAGAACAACAAATGTGTTCGAACTCCTACTTATTGAATAACCTTATCCTCTACTATTTAAGAAAAATGCAAAAGACCACATCTTCAAACTATTCCAAAATCTTCAAGTTACTGGAATGTCCTCAAGCTACTCCTTGAGCAATTTCATTTCCCCATTGTTGAAGTACTTGTTGGAATTTTTACGTAATTAATGATATATTAATGCTTAAAATTGGTGAATGGGAAATGGAGGGGAAAATGAAATATTTGAGTAATATTTGAGTTTCCCTCCTTAATTGTCCCACATAGGAAGAGGAAAAGACTTTTGATGGGTATATAAGCAATTGCTCTTCTTCTAGCTAATAAAGAGTTGAGAAGAAAGCAAGCCTCGCGCCGTCGTCGTCGTCGCTCGCTCGGCTCGGCCTCGGCCTCGGCCTCGGCTTCGGCTTCGGCTTCGGCTTCGGCTTCGGCTTCGGCTTCGGATTCGGATTCGGATTCGGATTTGGATTTGGATTTGGATTTGGTCAAATGATCGATCGAGAGATTATTTTTTGGACCAAATTTATTTGTTAATAGTAAATATTAACAGAAATGTTATTAAATATTTGTTTTAATAACAAAATATTAATATTAAAATAAATATTAATATTAAATCCATTTCAGTTATTATCCAGAATTTAGTTTTCTGTTTTGTAACAGAAAATTAACTACCCTTCAATTTTCCCTCTTTATTATTGAGTAAATAGCCAATTATGTCATGGCATTTACTTTATGGGCGTTTTTGCAAAAACAGCCATTATGAAGAGTTGCACCTCTTCAGATTTCAGCCCAACTTTGGCTATAAATACAAGTCCATTCTCTCAGATTTTACATACTAATTTCTGAGTTCTCCTCCTTCTTTCTGCATACTTTCATCTTCAAAGAAAGCAAGTAAGTGTGATTTGCTACCGAACTTTGAGTTCGCTGAAACACTGGGGTTTGAAGTACCACTACACCAGTGTGAAATTCGTTCTATCCTGGGAGGAAATAATCCATAACCTTGGGTACTAGGAGGGGATTAAATTCCTTAAGGAAACACTGTGAATTCAGTGGGCTCGGATTAATTTTACATTACTATTTATGTTATTTTATTATTTCCAGAATTGTCTTACAAATACAAAATTCTAACAGTACTATCTCCTTGCAATTAAAACAAAGAATAACAGTAACGTATGCATGCATACTAAAAGGGCTGATCCTAAGTTAAGTAATAAAGGAAAGCATATAAAAAGGAAAGTTCTACAACATCCAAAGAGAACTATGGCAAATGAATGTCTTTCAAGAAATTTAGGACAATAACGAACCCAGTGTACTCCCATCAATGGGGTCTGGGGAGGGTAGTGTGTATGCACACCTTACCTCCCTCATAAAGATAGGGAGGTTGTTTCCGATAGACCCTCGGCTCACTCATAATGGGGAGATTCTTAAAGTCTGTTGTAAATAAACTAAACAGAAAAAAGTCAAACAATTTAGTGCATGCAACCCTAGACATAGTGGTCTAGCTTGCATCTGTGCCGCGCATGTATACTCAACTATAATGCCATATAAGCTTTCAAAAGTAGGTGCATCATAGTTAAACCATCATAGCAGGCAGAGAACATTTTATCAGGATCTGAAATCCAGTAGTTCATAAAAAGATATTCTTATAGATTTTTCCATCAAAATATATAGATAGCTAGTAACATATAACTTAAGTGGACAACATATAGTCAAGCAAAGAAATAAGTGGAAGGTTTTCTAAGTTAATTGTACCAAGGTCCCCAAATAGAGTGATTCTAATGAATTGCAAATTGCCCTTCTTCCTCCCCGGAGATGATAAGAAAGCAATTTGGAACGCTAAATTTAGTGATCCAAATTATTATCCCTCTCCTTCACAACTTTGCAGTAATTTTCTGATTCCATATTTTCCTTCAATCAATCATTTATGCCTCATTGCCAATTAGTTCCTAGATCTCCTTAGAAAAGTTTCTATCAAGGTTTCTAAAGCAATTGAAGATATGATCAAAAGATGACAACCCAAGCAGACTATGTTTCTCATAGCGAACGCAAAATCTTGATCATTCCATGAACCACAAAATTGATCTACATACCAGGTAACATAGAAATGGACCCCCTCCCACAATTATATTATGAACATAACCTAAATTGATTACACAAATATAAAATCATTTCAAAGAATGTAGCTACCAGAAATAAATAATAGCACAGATTTTGAGGCATAGAAGAAACAGATGTTAGATACCTCACATATTCCTTACCCCTAGTTCTTGGAAGAAGACCTTCCGCCAATGAGCTATGGTTACACCACTGTCCATACGAACAACATTCTCATGATTAACATCAATAAACCAGAATGCTCACAGAACCTAGAGGAATGAGTAATATTAAGTTTTGAACGTAAAATTATTTGTGTAGCCAAAAGATCCAGAAACATATTCAGTTATATCTAGTAGAAGGAACATTGATCACATTTCCCTTCTAAGTATTATCATTAATTGATGTATCTCACAACAATTAGTATATCCTTCATCAGAATACAAAGCAAATAATTCTTATCTCAAGCTATAAACTCTATACTATCTAGTCAGCAATGGGACCTTTATTCGGTGATCAAAAACAGAGTAAGCAGGATATTTAAGCTAAATTTTACCGTGCGTAAAGAAACTTCTCATGATGCTTTCCCCATGAATCTGGTTTGATAAGTATTTCTCTGTAATAAGAATTTTGCGTAGAAAAGAGAAATCTACGATCTTCTCTTTGGTTTAAAACCTGAAATCATGACAATAGTATTAGTATTGATATGATATGTCCTTCTATTCAAATATGTAAAGCAAAGAGGTCATAGACAGACATGAGCTCAGAGTAGATAATAAGGCATATGTAGCTCATATTGCATTGATATAGTCATTTCATTAGAAGGTATTTTATGAAATTCAACCATTTCAAAGCTTAGAAATCAGTTCTAGCACTTGATCCGAAAAGCTAACAAAAAACTGTATAGTACCCAATCAGTATTTTGATTAGGTTCTGCTCTACAAGCAACAAAAATAGGCACTCCTCCTGGCCTAACAACTTTTCTATAACTATGTTGATGAAGGGTATCAACTCTGAATACAGATACAAAAGTGAAACATAAATTAATAAAATCCATAAGGAAAGGAAGAAAATCACATGTCAACCTATATCAAAACCCATCCAAGTCATTAAAAATATGAAAAATCTTAACTATGTCATAAGGAAAGGAACATTTTGAATTTCTTTTTAATGAAACACTTAATAAACTTAGGACAAAGAGAAAAATCATATTTTGGGAAGTTACTAACGAAATGTCATCTTTTACTTGAGACAAGGTCAAAAATTATATTCTTAATAATGATCTAGAACTGTTATCACCTGGCATTTGCCCCTCCATTTCTTAAATGTGCAAAATAAATTCACAATTATACAATTTTAAAATGAGCTTTGACCGCATATCACTCTCTTTCAAATCATTAACTTATGCCAAAATATTCAAATCAAGGAGTAATTTTCTGTTAAAACTTTGTACTTTGTCAAGCATATGAAAAGGAAAACACTCATGGAAGAGGCAAGAAAAATTAAAGTACATTTCCACCCAAATACAATAGACTAAGAGCTAACGCAAAATTTGAGTCACTTGGGAAGCTGATATGGCATACAAAGTTTTCGAACTCTTTAGACTATTAAAAAGAAAAACAAAAATATAGAAAGTACTTATCTTTAGTTCATCCTGTAATTTTGCAATAATTTGTTTCCTATCTGAAACGAGTCACATCTATAAGAAAATATTTCTCGATTTACCAGATTTAAAGTTCACATTTTAATAAAACAAGAACATGAATCAATACCAACTGTAATAAAGGGAGGCTCAAACAAACCAAGGCATTTCCTAAATTATTCTATAATATAATTTAATGGTGGAATATTGCTTATAGTAAACACTGATGGGATCAACATCTGCTTCTTAAAATCAGGCACTATCTGCTCAATCTCGGGAATCATTAGCGATGGCCAGTATAATTGAACATTAGGTAAATATTTTCATGCGTAAAATTTATAATACTTTTATGACATGTGTAACTGAAAATACCATATGCACATCTAATGGACGATATGTTATAGGGCACAATGAACAAACAAATTTCAATTAAGCACCAACCTTCTCTAGTAAGCCATTTCAATTTAAGCAGAAACCAACTTATGTTCAGACACAAAAATATTTAATTTACTTTAGAAATCAAAATAGAGATCTCCAGTTTATTTAACAGAGAGTGAGCCCTAATACCACCAACCTACCCCAAAAATTAAGAAGCAAAATAATTAGCTACCAGAAATAAATTGAAAGGAACTCCATTTCTTCGGAAAGTGACATTGAAAGGCCACTCATCCAAATGCTTTGTCAAGAAAAAATTGATAAAAGCTTCATATGCTTTGCCAAGAAAATATCGTCTCTTACCCAGTGTAAAAAATCTCAAATGTACTCCATAATCCAATTACTCCTTATCTTCATCTAGTCCCACTCTCGCTATTTTGTATTTAGGTTAAGAAAAATAGCAAAAACTTTTAGAGATGGCCTTCCCCCCCCCCCCCNGAAATAGAATAGAAGAATGTATATATATTTGCACGAACTTAGATTCACAGCTAAAACAGAGCCAAAGATAAGAAAACTAAAAAGGAAAAGAGAGAGGAACCGATGAAAATATTTACCGATAGCGGAATTGTCAATGAGTTCGCTGGGTCACAACAAAGGAATAAAGGATCCAAAATTTCACAGCCGATATTGAGAAGTGTATTCTAGAAAATGATTTAGGGGGGTGTTTGCTCTCGTTTGTCTAGGGTTTGTTTTTTTGACCTTTCATTTTAATTTTAAAACCAAAAGAAATAGTGGTGACTTTGCTGCCACAATAGATGGGTGTATTTAGAGGCAGCTACGAGGTCGCTACCACTACCTCATATTAGTGGCGACAATTCATCTGTCGCTGCAAAAGAGTCTTTGAGATCATTGATCAAAGATGGAAATGCCAATTGCATCAACCATTACATGTCGCTGGACATTATTTGAATCCGGAGTATTTCTATCAAGATCCAGCCATTGAGAATTGTATAGGAAGTTACTAATGGACTATATGCTTGTATTCAGAAATTGGTTCCAAGTATTGGAGTTCAAGATAAGATTGTATCTGAGTTACCATTATATACAAGAGCTGGGGGACAATTTGGATTTCCCATGGCAAAGAGATCAAGAGCCATGAGATCTCCAGGTATATGAAAATTCAATGTTACAATCAACACTTCAAGGCTTCGCGTTCATATTTACTTACCACTAAGTTATATCTTTTTCAGCTGAATGGTGGAATTCATATGGAAATTCATCCCCCCATCTCCAAAAATTAGCCATTAGAATCTTGAGCTTAACCGCTAGTTCAGCTAGTTGCGAGCGTAATTAGAGTGTGTTTGAACATGTGAGTTCTTATTAGACATTAGTTACATATAACAATTCGTTATTTTAATTTATTTGGTTAATTAATACAAACTTAAAATTTTACTAACAATGAGATAATGATAATTCATGTGTAGATCCATAGCAAGAAAATGAATAGATTAGAGCATAAAAGATTGAATGATTTAGTGTATGTAAAGTATAATCGTGCTCTAAGAACTCGCTTTGACTTGCGGAATATCATTGATCCAATCTCATTGGACCATACTGATCATAGTAATGGTTGGTTGGTTGGAGAAAAGGGGGTAAATTTTGAAGCGAAAAATGAGTTGGTGTTTGGGGAAGATGATCGACTTAATTTGGGGCGATGTAGCTAGAGCATCAGGAAGTGAAGATGCACAAACATACTCATACTCAATAAGACAAAGGAGACCATCAAAAACTTTAGCAACCGGTGCTTCAAGCTCTCAAGTTCGACGTATTAATATAGATATAGATGATGTTGAGTGTGAGGAATCAGAGTAAGAAGATATTGAAGGCTATAATTCTAGTGATACCTATGAGAGTAATCCTATTGAAGAAGAAGATGACAATTTAGATGCATATGATAATACTAGTGATTAAAATTTAGAAGTAGAAAAGTTGGTTTGGTTTAGTTGATAGCTCATATTTTTCACCATAATTTTGCTACATCGATAAAAATAAGATTACATGCTCTAATTTTGAATATATTTGTCACTTATGTTTTTATTAGTGATCTATAAATATATTTTACATTATTTGTTATATTATATTTTTTTGCACTAAAATTCGCGCTTTGAGTGCGCTTTGCACTTTAAGTCCCAACGGCCCTTGTCATTATTTTGGCGCTTTTCGCTTTTGACAACACTGGAGCTACGTTGGGTCTTCAAAAGCAACAAAAGTTGAAGGAGACATTAATGTTGTTGTGGGATAGCGGTGGTTTTGATGATGAAGATATGAGTAGTTTTTTGGTGGAGAGAACATTGGAAGGGAAAGTTACTAGTAGTATAAACAAGTAGTGTGAAAGAGAAGAGGAAAGTACTACTTTTGTAGTCAGTGTTTGCAAAAGCTAGGAAGAAGATTGAAAGAAGAAACAGTAAAATACTTAGAGAGTACGTAGTTTTACTTTTACCGTCAATGTAGTTTGCTTAAAGGAGGCAACAGCAGGCTTCCTTCCTTTCCCTTAGGGTTGATATTTTTATTTTTTTGTGTTGGATTAGGATTTAGTACTTCGTCGTTTCCTTTTCTTTTTGTTTCCGAATTCCTATTCCTAATGACGTGTAATATTAATCCTACAAGTCTACGTATTACCATCACTAAATTCAAACATGTCCAAGTAAATTAGTTAGTTATAGTTGATTCGTGGGTTTCCCTTTATAACCATTGCTCTATAATTGGAGATTCAAATAGTTTATTCTTTGCTATACTAAAATATATATTTAAGTTTCTTTGTAACAGTACTTTTAGTCTATTTATTATTAATGTGAAATTTACCCGTTCTAATATACTCTTGCATTAATTAATTATTTTTAAAAAATCATTAGTTGAGCAGCAACCTGGACATGCACATTATCTCGGTTGAATCATATATGGATGTGTGAGCAGGTAGGGGGCTTGAATTCCATGTCTCTTGTGTGTGAAATTAGAAAATTAAGGCTCCTTTTGAAAAGATTATAGTGGTAATGAGCAATATTAGAACCCACTAACACCATCGATCAAACAATAAGAGAATTTTTACACAAATAACCGGGCGAATTCACTATTTTTTTTTCTAGCATACATAAATAAATTATATATTAATTATACACCGTTATACATATATATTATGAATTTTATACATTTGTATTTTCCTTGTCAGTTGTCAGAAAAAACGTTAGCATCACTTGATACATAACAATGCACCATGATTGATATCCCTTTGTCAACATCTTGGGAGGAAATTTCTACCTCATCTTCCTAAGCTCTACGCATTATTGACAAGAACATTCGCTAAAATAAGGCATTTTATCCCCAAAGTAGTTGCATACGAAAATGAAACAAAGAAGTCCAAAATATTGTTATAAATTTATAGATTTTCTTTTCTAATTAGATAGAGATTGCCTCAAGTGTGATTCTCCCAATATAATAATGTTGTAAAATGTACATCCCTATCCTACTTAAAGAATTTGCTAATATAAAATCTTGAATACTACAACTTCCTATCCATGATGTCTATCTTTTATACACCATTTAAGAAAAGGGGTATTAAGATGTGATAACTTACACTAATACCACTAGACTTTAGACCTAATTAGCCATTGGCATTAATCTATTTAATGCTAAAAAATAAATTAAAAAGGACAAAAAAAAGGAGAGGTGTGGCATCCTTGCATACACGTCAACAAAGCTAAGCATAACTTATTTCTTTCACCAAACAATGCTTTACCCTCGTTACTCATCTTTGACCACACAATAAAAAGCTCAAGATGTAAAAGAAGAAAATACATGGAATTATGAAGAAATATTTGCAAAAGAAACTTTTGTTTTTGAAGGTGAGGGATTGATAATTTATTTATTTATTCATTCCAAACACATGTAAATAATGTGTGATTGATCACGTGACGTGCCAAACAGTAAGTGGTTTGTACTCCATTGGCTATTTTGTTGGGCAGTAGCGTATGGACAAATAGCAGTATCCATTCTCTTCCATACCTGTTGGTTTCTACTTCTCTAAAACCGAAGTCCTACATTTCTGGTAATTATCTTCATGTTTTGGTGATGATCAGCTACTGATTTTCTAGTTGGATCCTGATCCTTTTTTTGTTGTTGTAGTAGATGTGTTCCTGTTATTCAACTTGTTTGTACTTCTACTTAGTTTAATCATCTCTTCTTTAGCAGTTTAACTTCTTCTTTTTCAATTTGAGAGTTTAGTTGCTTGACTTGCTTCTTTTGTACCCATGTTGTCAATTTCTGGGTTTTCATTTCTTTTCATCCTTGTTCTTGAGCTACTAAGTTCTTTTTCTCTTCTTCTTTTTTTTTTTGGGGGGGGGGGGGGGGG
>ML273518.1:55674-74485 GCA_005239495.1 Nicotiana undulata
AAAAAAAAAAAAAAAATAGAGGAAGAAGAAAGATGGGTATTTTCAAGTATTTCTTAAGCTTGGTTAAGGTAGTGATGCAAAATAAAAAAATAAAAAACAGAAATTCTGGGTAGAAGAGGCATCTTTTGTGACATCCTAAGGCTTCATTTGAAAAAAATGCAAGTTTCTGCACTAGTTTCTAATTTTAGCTTCTTAAATAGTGTATAAAGACTTGAAAATTGATGCAGGGGCTTCAATTAACTTCAAAAGAAAACTGTATTTATTCCACTTTGTATGCCTGTGAGCACTATGTGGGAAATCAATAAGAAAAATATGTACTTGATCTTTTCTCTTTAACAAGAGAGTGATGTCTGCAAAAATCTGACAAACACATATGTATGAACACAGATTTCACTGGTTCTATTTCTGCATCTTTATTGAACTATTTTCTTTTCTATGGTGGTTTTACTTAAGATTTCTCTTCTGTTAAGACAAGATCAATCAGCTTTTATTAAGCAGAAAATCATTGTGTAGTGTTGTCTTCACATCTTGCTATCTGTTCTTTGGTATGATTTGATTTCTGTCCACTAAGCTAAGGATGAAAGTTCCGGTTGTGCAGGCATTCCGCGAATATGGAAAGGAAACATCTTTGGGCTGCTCTCCTTTTATGGGCCATTGTGTGCTTTGTACTTCCTGTTTCCTCTGATAATTTGCTTAAAGTTGGTTTGAAGAAGCAACCTCTGGACGTTAATAGCATAAATGCTGCAAGAGTAGCCAGACTGCAAGACAGATATGGGAAGAATGTGAATGGCATAGAAAAGAAATTGGGTGACACAGATTTGGATATAGTCTCCTTAAAGAACTACTTGGATGCTCAGTACTATGGAGAGATTGGTGTTGGTTCACCTCCTCAGAAATTCAAAGTTATCTTTGATACAGGGAGCTCTAACCTCTGGGTTCCATCATCAAGATGCTACTTCTCTGTAAGTTGTGCTCTTTTTCGTTTGAGTTATTTATCCCTTCGCTGGTTTATCATAACTTTTTCCTTATAATTGAATTGCTTTCAGATTGCTTGCTGGTTCCACTCCAAGTACAAGGCGAGCAAGTCCACTACATATACAAGAAATGGTGATCATCATGTTCCTTTGTAACTTAGTATCTTTGTTTGTTATGCATATTTATTGTTCACCAAGAAAAATTTAATTAATTCAAGTTGCAGATCCAGCTATCATGTGGCTTTTCCTTTTAATGGTTCTGAATTTATTTTGCTGTTTGTTGCGATCTAGGGGAATCTTGTTCAATCCGCTATGGAACTGGATCAATCTCTGGCCATTTCAGTCAAGATAATGTTCAAGTTGGTGATCTTGTAGTTAAAGATCAGGTGAATTCTTTTTTGGCAACTGGTTTCTCAACATATCATAATATGACCCTTTCTGGTTTTCCAATTGATGACTATTCTACATCAATTTTTTCAGGTGTTTATTGAGGCGACGAGAGAACCAAGTATTACATTTATAATTGCAAAGTTTGATGGTATACTAGGGCTTGGTTTCCAGGAAATTTCTGTTGGAAATGCTACACCTGTCTGGTAGTTCTCTGCACCTTAAGCGTTCAGTTCAGCTATACCATTTCTTTCTTGTTTCATCTTCTTCTCAGCTTATGGAATATGCTCGTCTGATCTATTTTCAGGTACAATATGGTGGGGCAAGGTCTTGTGAAAGAGCCCGTCTTCTCTTTCTGGATTAACCGTGATGCAACTGCAAAAGAGGGGGGTGAACTTGTTTTTGGTGGAGTTGATTCAAATCACTTCAAGGGTAATCATACTTATGTTCCTTTGACTCAGAAGGGCTACTGGCAGGTACTTGAAAGTCTTCCTTTTTTGGCTCTTTCCTACATTACTGCATGGTAGTTTTTGGAGGTTGGTGGTGGGAGCTAAGCAGTTCATTTCGTTATGTTATCCTTCATCTATTCTTTTCCTTTTACCTTTTCAGTTTAATATGGGAGATTTCCTTATCGGGAACGCATCAACAGGTGAGTCTGGCTGCCAATACATGATTTCCTTCAATTTCTAATGTTAAGAAACATGTATTTCCTGTCTAATCACTTGTAATCGTCTAAACAACTGCTAATAGAGAGTAGCATATCACATGCAAGATTGGATATTTCCCTCAGTTTGTATATTCGAAACTATATATTGCTCACTCAGTCATCTACAGCAATACATGTAGAAAGTTTCCTAAGATGCAATAAGGCATCTGTTTCTTTCTAGCTCTATGGTTCTTAAGGTAGGTAGTTACTGTTATCCAGTTTCCATGAGTTATGCACAGATTATTCTCAAAATAAAGTTATACACAGACATATAGAGATATAAGTAATCCCCCCCCCCCCCCCCCCCCCTTTCTCCCCTTCCCACTAGGCCACAAACATACTGTCATTCTGAAATGAGGTATATCATCTATATTTAGAGGAAAATTTACTGGACTTTTATCGAGAGAATGAATATTTTAAGTTCTGGCCATCTTGCCTTTTCCATTTCAGGTGTTTGTGCAGGTGGTTGTGCTGCTATTGTGGATTCTGGAACATCTCTTCTTGCTGGTCCAACAGTATGTTCTATTCTCTTTATTTTACTCATTTGATTCCTGTAAGCATTTTGGACTGTTGGACTTTCTCTTTATTTCTAACAATACTTGAAAATTACTTATGACAAATCAACTCAGACTGTTGTTACACAAATCAACCATGCCATTGGAGCAGAAGGAGTAGTTAGCATGGAATGTAAAACTATCGTTTCCCAGTATGGAGAGATGATCTGGAATTTACTAGTATCAGGGGTATGTTCTCTTTCCCTCTTATTCTTATATTTCACATTTCAGTGGGCATAAGATGTTATTGTAATTTGCAGGTGAAACCTGATCAAGTTTGTTCACAAGCAGGTCTATGTTATTTTAATGGAGCTCAACATGTCAGGTATCACCTCCCCCTTTGGAATTATTTGCTCTTCTTGTGACAACGCACGTGACTTGACGTGTCATTGAAGGTCATATCATTGAGGAGTCCTTAGCAAAGTTGTTTAGGAGATAAAATTTCTTCCCATATTTGGAAATTGCTGTTATGGCTTCGAATCCAAAAGAAGAAAAGGAGTGCTGCTGAAATTGTTACAGATGCCAATATAACAGGAGATTTCAGAGTTCTTGAATTATTTTTATTTAGGCACTCAACGTCTTGTCTGATTTCCGCACTGTCTCTGTTCGATTTTTGAATACTGAGCAATATCTGTTTTGGCCTGAAAGGTGGCCCTTGCGGCTCTTAGTGTTTGCAATCCAACAGGATTATCTTCTTTAGTACAATCAGTATAAAGTTTTGAGAATGTTGTTTTACTGTTTAGGCTCCATATTAACTGTTTAGTCCTTTAATTGCCATGTCAAATGTGATTTCACTAATTTTTTAACCAAATTCCTTGCAGCTCTAATATCAGAACTGTAGTTGAAAGGGAAACTGAAGGAAGTTCTGTTGGTGAAGCACCATTGTGCTCTGCCTGTGAGATGGCAGTTGTTTGGATGCAGAACCAGCTCAAACAGAAGGAAACAAAGGAGAGAGTACTAGAATATGTGAATCAGGTAAATGTCACAACTTAATCTGCTATTAGAAGCCAATAAGTAGTACATCACATCATCCTAATATCAAAGCTTTGGTGTAATACAGCTTTGTGAGAAATTACCAAGTCCAATGGGAGAATCTGTAATCGACTGCAGTACGATCTCAGCCATGCCAAATATTACATTCACTATTAAAGATAAAGCTTATGTGCTCACTCCAGAACAGGTTGCATTCCTCTTGCTTTTAGTTTATGTTCTTACATCGAGTACTCGAGATACATCAACATGCACATCTGTGGTATCCAACCTAAATATTACACCCCAACTTAGTCATACGAGTTTCAGTGAATTCGAAAGCAACTAGAGAATAGAAGATTCAAAAAAAAGGGAAAGATTCTAATATTTTGATGGATATGCTAGCAATAACACATTGGAATATGAGTCAGAGAGTTGAAATTGTAACGGAATGCTTCAGAGAACAAGATTGCAAATAGGAGAGAAACACGAACCTGTATTTTTGTTTTACAGGAATAAGACAATTGGGTTCATCCCAAAAGCATGTAACATAAATTTTCAGGATAGGCTTGAACCGGGAACATGAGTGAAACTACTGCAGAAGTAGAGAGACTTCACCACCCTAACACGAGGCGACTCCATCTAAGACATGAAACTAAATGAGCACAACTTTTTTCTTAGGGCAAAACAAATAAGCAACTTTACTAGACATTAAGTAGACAAATCTGATCAAGACCAAGTGCTGTAAATGAACTTGCTGTGTAACATTGTTTATGAAATGCCTTTAATACGCCTGTTAACTAAAACCTTTTGTTGACAGTACATTCTTAAAACTGGAGAAGGGATTGCTACAATTTGCATCAGTGGATTTGCTGCTTTGGATGTGCCACCACCTCGTGGTCCTCTTTGGTAAGTTATCCCTGTGCTTACAAGCATCAAAGAGTGAATGCGGACTACTCCCGTACTAAAACATTACTCTAAGCAAAGATACAGAGCTGTGTTAGTAAAAACAAACACAACACTTTCTACTACGTTTTCATGCTACTCCTATCCTAAAGTGATATTCATATGTGCATATCTACTTGCAGGATTCTCGGAGATGTATTCATGGGGGTATATCACACTGTCTTTGACTATGGTAATTCCCGACTGGGTTTTGCTGAAGCAGTGTAATAGCCTTTCTTTGTAATTACACGCCACTAGTTACTTCATAGAATGATGGAAGTATTGTAAAAAGATGAATGATACTAGTACTGCTATGTTATTGTGTTGTATCTGACCATAAATATGGCATACTAATCTTCTTTCTGTTGACTACTTCAAGTGCTACTTACTGACTGTTGTGCATGTCTAAATGCTATATGCTCAGTCGCAGTTGTCATGACTTGCTCCAATGACAAGTAGAATCGATAAAACGCAAGATACACATTACACAATTCTTCCCTTGTTTCAATTTCTAACAAGTAGTACAAGGATTAGCTGATATTTTGAACAATTTGGCCTAAAAAGTTAGAACTATATAGTCTGTTCTCTTATCAGGATATGTTATACTGATGGTATCTCATCGTAAGGATACTCCAAACGTTCGTTTGGAGTTCAAAGAGTAAATACTTTGAATAGATTATTAAGTCGAATGTGGTATGAGATTGTATACTTGTTGGAAATCATAGGTTAGACCAACTAAGAAAGCAGATTAATAACTTCAAAAATATCTTCATTAAACTTCAACTTTAAATACTTGTTTTTCAACTTCGACCAAATATTTCTAATCTGGGATAAAACATACACCGGCCAGCTATGCAAAATGTCATGGACTGGGGGACATATTCTACTAGAGACTAGTTCTTGTGAAACTGAAACAAGGGAGAGCGATAAATTAAATGACAGTTAAACAACATTCATTGAGGAATTGTTTGGTCTAATCCCTATGTATAGGATTTAATGAGGGAATATAATGATTGCCAGATTAATCCTTGTTCAATGTTTGTATTCAGGACTAGATGTTAGATAATCCAACAGTTTTCAAGTCTAATTTAGTCCAACAATACTTTTACTGCGGAAATACCTTAGACAAGTTCAATTATTTAAAGGAGAAAAGTTCCATGTTAATAATTTCTTTATCATCCATTTTGTCCCTTCTAATTACCAGTAACCTTCCTCAGACAATAATCTCCTTGAATAGTTTAAAGCTTTAACTTGAATTTTGTGGAAGGCAAAATTTTGGTATATTATGGAAGAAAAATTCAGAAAAACGTATAGAGCAAGCAAAAGTAAATGAAAATAGAAGGAAAAAAGACCGACAAAGTGGGATGCTAATCTCAAAATTACAATCTCGCACCTCTCCTTCCTTTGAGAATTAATTATAGTCCTGAGTCCTATTTCATCCACTCGAAGTCACTGATTTGTCAAGCCTCTTTTCCCTTACTGTAATATTCACGTTGCCCACAATGGCAGAATCAAAAAGGGAAAGCTAGGTGGGGTGTTGGCATCCCAGCTGCTACAAAACCAAAAGCAGACTCAGAAATTCGATGTAAAACACAATTTTTGGCTCATAATCTCTCGTCTAACATGTTAATAATCAAACAAATATAAAGTACATGGTATCTAACTATCTATCATGTCCGCTCAGGGGGGACAAATATCTCCCTCTCATAGTCACCAAATAAACGCTCAAAAGGATTACATGTACAAGTCGACATTATACATAGCCAGGGGCTCACGCAACAGCAGAAAAATTCGTTCAGGTTCAGTATCTTTCATACTTTGGTCTTCTCACTAACACCAATCTTGTGTAGATGCACCGTCACTCCTCGTCACTCTCATTGCTGAAGACGGATGCAACAGTTACTTTTGGCTTCTTTGCAGCTTTGTTAACCAAGGTCGTCGCCTAATGGAGAAGGGGGAGGGGGAGGGGAGAAGAAGTGCAGGATCAGCTATAGATCATCAAATTATTTAAAATAAATACAGATCAACCAAATCATTTCGCAGAGAACTAAAAGGAGAAAAAATAAGAAAATACACTTGTTCTTCTTCCCAGTCAAGAAGCAGGTAAATGACTACTTATTTGCATTTGAAGCATGTCTATTCACATTAATGGTAATTAGATGCAATTGCCAAAGAAAATGTAATTAGATGCCATCATCTTCTCTCCTCTCTCCAAGTATGTTTTGGGGACAGCGGGAAGAGGCAGCCTATACACCCCAAGACAGTTAACCAGACTGTATATCTCTAAATGTATTCCACATATCTAAGAGGTCTGTGAAACAAGGACTGTACTTTTCATATTATACTAGCATAACTGATCTTTTTCATTGAAGGTAATCCTCATGGAAGGCAATCATGATCCACTAGAAAAATCCTGTGCGAGTCACATAATAGTTCTGTAGGATGTCACAACATTGGGTGGTCCCCAGTTATATGTAAAATTTTCCATAAAACCTAACAGCATGTATCCCTTCCTACTTTTTACACCTATGAATCTCACTATATATCCAAGCTTTAGAAGCTAACTCAGAAAGAATAGAGAATAACTTCCCGAATACAAAAACTTGTGGCACTCCCTTTGTCCCAACCATGATCCTATTTGATTCAGCATGGAAATTAAGAGTCAGACCTAAAAATATTTAACAGTTAAGGAAAGGTTGGTCCTAAAACTTCCATGGGAGGTACCTCTGTGATGGTTTCATATATGCTTCTTGAAGTAGCATAGTATGATGAAATAATGAGAGAAGGGATGCAGAGTACTATCTGTCCATGTTGCTTACACAAACTGAAATTTGAAAAAGCCTTGTGGAAGTGACATTTAATGTGACGTTACAACAAAGTTTGTCCAGTCAGACAGACCATGGGGCCTTACATTAAATGTTTGATTAACCTCCCTCCCTCTCTCACACACACACACACACATACATAGTGTGCACAAACACACACACAGCTGTTTCCTATTTTGATCTCTAGGACTCAAGTACTTATTGTTATACTCAGTGCCCTGAAATAGTGAAGGAATTGGAGTTCAGAGCACAAAATGAACTACAAAGTCGCGAAGCATCTTGTGTCTCTCTCAGCATTTCTAATTTGGCATTAGAAGCATATTATATCTCCTTGCACTTAGTTCAAAAGCAAAAACAGAAAATATAAAGTGACCAAAAAATAACTGAAATAATCAGTAATCTAACTTGCAAATACCTTTGATGAGCCTCCTTTGGCAGAAAATCCGAACTTCAACGTCTTCCTCTGATCTTGATCGGCGAGAGCAGTTGCAGTTCTAACCATGGAGGGGGCTGGAATGTTTCCTGCTTCCTCCGGGGTTTGCTGTTCTTCCTGCTTCTTATTGGCAGCCCTAGTAATCAGTGAAAGCAAAGACAGTTCATCAGCAAGAAAATGCATACCACCACGGCATAAAATAAATGCAGAAAGGGAAATATCATACATTTGGGCGAATTTTGCCATCTCCCTCTCTTGACGTTGCTGTTCTCTTTTCTGCCTATCGTCACGGCTACTTCCATGCATTTCTCTCATTTCCTTGAAGCGCTAGAATAGTAATCGAAGGTTAGATGAGGCACAAAGGAAGAGTGCAATGAAGATAATAAGCTTTTCTGAGGGATAATGATGAAGATAATATCAAAGAACTGAAAAATATTTTGAGATTTAACAAAACACTTACCTTTCTGTGGTTATGATCATATGAACTTAAGTGGGCTTCAAACTCCATTGCTAATTTATATTGCTTGTTGCATAGCTCACAAAAGAAAACCTTGCGTATTTCCTTCACCTCCGTTTCAATTTTGTGCTCGCGTTCTGCTAAAACCTGGATTTTCATAATGTGCAGGAAGCAGGCAGTAGAAGCCACCAGGTAATAAAAACTGCACGAAATTCTCAAGATCTTCCAAAGTTGGTATTCCCTTATATACCATTCCCGTCAAAAGACACACATATATGCTATATGCTGCCTTCTGTTATTAGATGTATGTTTCAGGAAAAGTAAAGTATCAAACTCAAATGGTCTAGTGCAACACATTCACCAACTACCTAAAACGTTAAAGGCATACCTCCCGCTTTTTAGCAAGTTCCTCAGTCTCCTCTCGCTCAATATCAAGCTTTCGTCTTTGAATATTTTCTTCTGCTGTAAAATAATCATCTTCCTCTTGTTTTCCGATCCCCAACTTTGGGTCTCGCATCCCCGATTTTATTGGCTCAGTAATTCCTAATCTCCAAAAGGAAGAAATTAATCAAAACTACTTAATGTGCATAGACACATTGCAGTAATTGTAACTTAAAAAGATAGAAGAGTCGATATGTCAAGCAATTTTGCACATGTAACCTTACCTTGCTCATTTTTCCCAAGACCCTTCCCTTTCCAACCCATCTTCTGAAGAAGCCTGAACCCAATATTAGAGGATGGCAACTGTGTTTCTAAAGATGCTTGCTCGACATTTTCCAGGTCTACGTTTTCTGTTGGTCTATGATTTATAGGAAGGCGAAAGTCGTCAGCGAGATCCTCTAGAACAGAAGCCTCGTCTGCCTGTGTTCAAAAAGTTGAAATACAGCTTTATTAATTAAAGCAGCTGATGATCAAGATTAGTCCGTGTAGTAAAACTTCATAAGTCATGTGAGACCATAGCAGAATCGCAATAAACTTAAATTCTTAAGCCTCCTTAGTTCCTTATTAAGCTGGCTACAAAAGTACATATGATATTTGATCTTACTTCTCTTTTTTAAAAACCAAGGAAAAGGAAAAAGGAAAAGGCTTGAACTGCATTAATATGAGTTATCCTAATTGCAAAAGCATCTTCATATGGTAGAAGTCATCCTAAATGAGTTACTAAGTTAGATTGAAGAGAAAGTAAAAGGAAAAAAGCAATAGGGGGGAAGAGGGAATAAAATGAGGTATCCACACTATATATTAAGTATAAAGTTACTTTTAACTGGTAAGATCCCTCATTATGTTACATAGAGGAATAAGCCAAACAAGCAAGTAGGTATAATCTGTATTCTAGTTATTACCTGTTCCATTTCTTGCTGGCGTTTATCTCTCATGCGCAGTTCTGGCCGACCATTGAACCATCTATCATCCATATCTACACGATAACGCTATTCACACAGAAAGCAAGCAACAAAGTTACTTACCAGCACAACTAGTGTACAAAGAAAGAAATCGTTGCACCTAAGTAAACAAAGTGAGAGAGGAGCAAAACTAAACCAAGAACATTACACGCAGTCTATAACTTAGGATGCTTTGGTATGGCACAGAATGTTATGAGGAAACCATTTTCGAGTGGCATATAGTTGAATAGATACGTTTCCTTGACAAGTAAGCTCAACTCTTCGCCAACTGAAACAGTAATTTAAGAAAATGGTTTCCTGGCTAAATCATTTTCACTGAAGACATAATAAATCAATTGGATGGAAGAGACCATCAAATTCATTAAACAATCAAAATCCGCCAACAGAACATTGCATAACAAAATACTCTTATAAATTGTAAGATTCCAATAATACACCAGAAACCTAACACGGTAGCAAAAGTCCATACAGTAGCAATATGCTGGTACATGGTACAAATTGAACAAATACGTAAAAGATCTTCATTAAACGGCCTAACCTTTTAATGGTTTATTAGGTTTAGGTCTCTGATAAATTAAAAAACTAAGAATTTGCGCCTATTTTTAACGTCTTCGAATCAAAACCGAAGGCGAATAAGCAGGAATAACGAAGAAATCGGTACCTGAGGAAAGAAAATTGGTTTTGTAGTTGAGAAAAATCACTTGTTAGCTCCACAATACTGGGTGACTCAGGATTCAGGTTGGTCTGATCGAAAGAGAAAGGGCGAGGATCTAGTCTCTAGGGTTTTGATAAGCTACCCTCAGAGTGACCAATCGTCTCACTGGTGCCTTCAAATTTTGCCACGTTGTTGGTCTCATGGGTGAGATATTTTTGGGGCGGTTCAAGTTCAATCCATTTTGACCCGCATCAATACCGGGAAGAATACCCGGAAAACATCTCCCATAAAAAAATAAAAAATAAACAAGAACAGTGAAAGCATTGTTTTTCATTTTTCTTTTTAATTTGGAAAGTGCCAAGCGGAAGAGAATGGAAATGGGTAATAAGAATCGAACTTTACATGTATAAAATTTGAAAGTGTTGTTTGAGGCCTCATTTGTTTTTTTTAAGATTCAGACGTCTGAATCTGAATGCACGTCTGAATATTAAGACGTGGTATGCAGATCTGAACACTGAATGATTAAGACTGTTTGTTTTTCAACATCTGAATACCTATATATATATATATATATATATATATTTATATATTTATTATATCAATTAGTGAAAATATTAGATTGTAGTGATTACAAAACACCCTCTAATATTAAAAAAACAGAGACAACCAAGAAACAAAGTAATATTATTACTATTTATATTATCAAGTATTAATTTAAATTAGTAAATGTTAGCCATATCTTTGCAATGTATTACCTTGGATCTTAATGTAAAAAATTTTATTTGCTAATATAAAGATTTGAGTANATGAACCACTACTTGCTTTTTACATTGTTATTATCTTTTGGTTCAATTCCCTTATTTATGTATTATTTTACTGTTTATCATTTATTTTTTCCTTGTTCAAGTTATTTTAAATAAGTGTCTTGCATGGTTAAAGAAGAACGTTGAAGTTTCTAGACGTAAATTATATTCTAATGATATCTAACAAGATATTTTGAGTGAAATTACATATTCATTGCATATATTATAAAATAAACATGTCGATTTTCGTATGTTAGAAAAAAATCGCGAGTTAGGAAAGTATATCTTTTTTATATATTTAAAGACAAGCAACTTTACAATCATTTATAATGTAATTTATTGTTAATGCGATCTCAACTAATTATATTCTACAATAAATAATAGGGAGCAAATTAACTTTCAAGAATCAAATAAAGTGTGGCATCAATGGCAATTGATAATTTTAACGAGACTAATCAAAATTAAGTTGGTAGGATGCCCATCTAGAAACTAAATTTCAAGTGAATGCACGTAACTCATGCCAAACATGCTAATTACCATTGATATGCAAAGGTTCCATGATTCTTGATAAAATTTTATTTAATTGAAGTGCTTAAACTAGAAAAAGCTTTAAGCCTAAGGTTGATGTCGAATCCTCGTTGTGTTTGTGGTGGTCCAACAATATATTGGCATTTGCATGCAAAAGGGATATTTGTTTATCTACTTTTTTCTTTAGGAGTAAGATTTGATGTAGCTTATGAGGCACAACTCTACTCGTTATCTACTATAATATGAAAAAATATCAGCTTTTAAGATTAAACAAATAGCTGTAGATATGAACATGACCAAAGTAGGGTGTATGAAATCCCATGAAAGGATTTATGTAGTGGTGTCAATGAATTTTTAAAAATCGATCGAATCGTATCGTACCGAATCGATTTTTAAGTTTCTTTTAATAAAATCGTAGGTTTTTGTATAAATCTATAACCGCACCGATAATTAGGGTAGATTTTTTATTTTGTGAAAATAAACCGAAAAAATACCGAACCCGAATATATATATATATATATATATATAATAAAAGCATTAATTTTTTGGGGCATTGGAATTATAAAAATGGTTAAAACCAACAAGTAATTAAATTCAAAATCATAATTCCCTAAGCTATTATGCTACTCCTATTGAAACCAAATTATTTCCAGCATATTCGCTAAAAAGATACAAGGTATTCTAGCGATTATGAGTAGCAAACTGCAATGTATTGAATATTTTTCTTTCGTATCATTTAAATTTATTTTTTCAAATATTTAATCTTCCATATACTTTATTCTTGAATCTCAGCTTGGTTAATATCTTTTCATTTATGTGATTTATATTTTCTTTGTCTTTGCTTAGTTTCTTTTATGCTACTGTAGATTAGTTGATGGATCTAATACTCTCGTCATCTTTCATATTTTCTTAATTCATCACCATTTAAACAGTAAAAATATCTAGAGAGTTTTGCGAAGTCCTATAAAAGTACGTATGTTATTGCATTCTACTTCCTAATGACTTTAACCTGACATTTAAAAAAATTTCGAAAATTAACCGAACCGTACCGATACCGAAGAGAAACCGACATTATTGGGACAGTTTCGAAAAGTCTAATTTTGATTATACATTATAAAATAGCCGAAAAATGGGTATGGTACAATTTTTTTAAGATAACCGGCTGAAACGAACCATTGACCCCCCTAAATTTATGGACCCCTTTTTAAACCTCTTATGTAGAAACACACTAATCCTTAATTTTCCACATGATATATATATATATATATATATATATATGAAATTTTGGCTTCTTTTTTCAATTTAAATTAATAAACGAGTTGTTCTTCTTATGAAAAGCATTTTTAAAGCTCATTCATTACTAAACGAGCATTAGGAAACGTAGATGCGGAGCTAAAATTTAAATCCTATAAGTTCAGAATTTTAATTTTTTTAAGTTACTGAGTTTTAAATAAATAATTTAAATTCTTAAGCACCATCATTAGAACGAACGAGGAGCTTCCAATACCGACTTAACCATATATTCGAAGGTTAATTATTTGACGAAATAAAAGATTAAAATTCAAAGAGAGAACATGGTTTTTTACCTACACATAGTTCTTGCATTTCCAATTTCCAACTAATAAAAGAACTAAGAGCGTAATTATCAACACTTGTCACATAACGAAGCTCTTGTTCAACTTTTTACGCCCATCTTTATTTATATCGTAACAAAACTCCACTTTTAACGTACATGAGATTGATTATTTAAAAGATTATTCTGTCTTTTTTTCTCAAGAAAAATAAAATTTTAAATACATCAAAGTCATTATGTGTAGGACAGCAAGAAAACACAGCTAGCTACTTGTCTAATATAGAAACAACATTTCAAAAGAAAGTGAAATGAAGAAAAAGGGGTCCGTATATAGTTTGAAGTACAATTAAGGGGGAATTATGGTGGTGAAGGACAGGACATGATATATAACAAACGGTTTGGGTTAAAGAAGAATCCTTAAAGCTAGACAGCTTGCAAGCAATTAGTATTTCTTGATTTCCAATAATTAGAATGGCTCTTATCAGCCAATGCAATGTATGTATTCAAACATTCAAAAAGTTCCTTTTTGACTATTTTTCCCTCTTTAGAGTTTTGCCTTTTAGTTTTTTTATTGTTATATATACTTTGTTTTCTTCCCTTTCACAATTATATTATTATTGACAGGCACTAATTTATATTTATCTGGAAAGAAGATTGCGACTGAATAATTTAACTTGTCAAAGTAATCGTATGTATCTACTTTGTTAGGTACATTATTGACTAGAAACGGCAATAAATTATAAATTGAGGACTTCGGTTTAATATGTAAAAGTGGTTGATTGTTGTTCTTGTGATTGTTACATTGACTGATATAGTTCTTCCACCTGCTAAAACTAAAATATGTGCACGTCTTTACAATTTATAATTAAAATTAAACCTTACTGGATAATATTAAAGTGTATCACTTCGTGCAAAACCTATTGGACACTTAAATGAGCTGATCAAGTGGGTTGTAATTAGTACATTATTTGAAGTCAATTCTAGAATTTTTCCCATATAGAGATTAAGATAAACCGAGAACTCTTTTTAGTGGAGACATTATCTTTTGCTGGAACTAGTAATTTGTTTATATTCGTGTATTTTTGACAAATAAGTAAAACTTGTATAGGCAGGGGTAGAGCACACCTACCTTGGTTACTAATCTTATATATACTTCAACACTTTTTCCTGGTAGAAAACCACTATTCTAATGATTAGTGACCTTTATATTACTACTAGCATTTATAATTGGTAAGTATAATGATTAGGACCCATTTGTACATACATTTTTTTACTAATTTTCAAAATATTATTTAGTTATACATTTCATTAAATTTTAGAAGAGTTTAAAAAAAAATTTAAGATGATTTTTAAATTTTAAAAAGTAATCTTTTTCAAGTAAACAGTATTTTTCTCTAACAAAATTTAATATTTTCAAGCGAAATGCATATCCACGCCAACTTAATTTCAAAAACTACTTCTTTCACGTCTCACAATCTTTTTTTATGTCCAACGCCTATAAAAGATTCATTTTAAGCTTTTTCTGTTATTATAATGTAATGAGTAGAAAGAAGAAAACCAAAACTTGGGAAGCAAGAGTTAGGCATTTTGCAGTATGTAAAAGGAAGATGCAACCTTTAATAGGGTAAAGAACATTGAATTTGTCGGGCAACTTTGACTTCAACTTCACTGCATACCGGTAAAAACGCCCACATAAAGCAAGAATCTTTTTGAAGGAGTATTTCCGAACGGGGAAAATTCGAAAAAGAGGGGTCGTCAATGATTTGTTTCAAGGTTGAAAAAGAAAGTGAAAAGGAAGCCGTTGATCAATAGCGAAGCCAGAATTTTTATTAAAAGACACAAAAAAGTGAAAAAGGTATCAATATATATTGTATATGCATAAAATGAAAAAACATTCTTATTCAATAGCAAAATTAGAAATTTACCGAAGAATATTGAACTTGTAATTTAAAGTGACTTTTAAACCAACTTTATTGTTAAGCTAGAAGCTTCCTGCTTCCCTTAGGTTAAGGAGATTTTACAAATGATATGTAAGCAAACAAAAACACTTTTCCTCTATTTACCCAGTACTCGGTCACAAATTAAGAAATCCACCTTTTAACATTAGTTAACAATGAAATTGACCATATTAACTTTTACTATCCCACATAAATACTTCTAGCACATATTCCAACACTATTTACTCCAAGGGCAATGTAGGAAAAAAATAATTAATTCATTCTCAAAATCTAGAAAAAATCATTTATTTTGAACCACAAAAAAAATAAAAAAATCACTTATTTATTTTGATGCGGAGGAAGTATAATTTTTAAAAAGTGAATTTTTATAGCCCTTTCGAACCATATAGCTCTAGCACTGACCCACAACTTCCTCAAATTTGGATTTATGTGTATCCAAAAAGAAAAAAAGAAACCATATATGGGTACCCCATTAAGGATGTTTGGTCAGCTTTTGGAAGCAGCGGTTGTCATGACTTGTTCTTTTAATTTGTCCGAGTTATTTTAACAGCAAGCATTTTGCTCTGTAATTTCACTTCATTTAATCACCACCATTAATGAGAATCAACGGTAGATTAGTACCTCAAAATTCTACACCCTTAGATCAAACCACTCCCACCATCCCCTTTTCGACTATAAATTCAATAGAGCCTTCACTCCTATTTGCAAACCAACAAACACACTACTCACTTCAAACAAGCTGCACTAAGTAGTTCATTTTCTTGATCTTCAACAAGTTAAATAGAAGCCATGTCAGGGAAGAAGAAGTCTGGATTTTCATTCTTTGGCCTTTTCAAATCAAAGGGGTCGAAAAGCAGTAGAAGGGGAGATCAAGATTATTACTCGAGGGACGACTTTGTGAAGGCATACAAAGTGTGGCCAAGTGATGAAGACAGAGGGAAATGGGTAGCAGAGCCAGGTATTGATAACAAGGCTTCTATTTTCATCTCTAACAGGACTGCCAAGTGGAGCAATCCTGAAACCTAATTTAATTCCAAGAAGAAGAAGACGAAGAAGAAGAAGAAGAAGAAGACGAAGAAAACTATTACTCCATATTTGATTTTCCTCCATAAACATCAAATATCCACTACCCCTCATATATCCAATCCATGATTCATTATGTTTCAAAAAGGCTAGCTTGTAATTTAGTATTTCTTATTTGGTTTAGTTAGTGATTTTGCTTTGTACGTATGTGAATTTGCAAATAATATAATGAATAATGTAGTCAAGATTTGTTTATATATATTCAAAACCTTATTATTTCTTCTTCTTAATTAGTCTTCTTATATACTTCTTCCGATCTTCTCGCTTTTCTTATATGCTCATAAGACTTGATGTTTTTCTGTTATTAGCCGTAGCATTAATTTGAAACTGCATATAATTACAAAATGAAGACTTTAATTAACAAAGATGAATAGTTTAAAGCTTCCCTTTTAATTTGCAGTATCATAAGAACTACTGTTCTATATATATATGTTGAAGAACTTATACGACCAAAACAATAAATGCATGTATCATTTACATAAACTTTCAAGTATTTAACTATTTTTAATTACTGTAATATGTATCCTCATACCAACTCATGACTGAGAATAGATTCTCTAAAAGTTAAATTAACTAAGTCTTGTGCAAATACAGGGTGCATGTAATTTAAGTTTTTTCCTATTATTTGTGATACAATATGTTTTTCTCATTACCAAATAATATTAGAATTACAAGATTCAGTATTGCGTTTAGCTGAATGATAACGTTAAGTTTTTTGTAAGTTGGCTCTATGCAGTAGTTAACTAATTAAGCTTATTTAGAATTTGAACTTGCAAATAACGGAAATCAATAAATGAATGTCAATAAGGGGCGAAGCTACGTACCACTAACTGAAAAATTAAACTGTATATATATAGGTAAAATATTAGATTTTAGAGGTATATAACATATATTGAACACCCTTTATTAGAGTTTTTTTTTTTTTTTTACTTTTTTCAAGTTTGAACACCCTAAATGAAATTTTTGGCTTGGCCACTGATGTCAATATTTTGTTTATGTTCATGCCTTAATTATGTTTACTCTTAAACTGCTTCCTCCTCTAGGATAAGATAGTAAGTAACTAGCAGCAAAATAAACTTGCAAGTTCAATAATAATCCTACTTTTCATTTTCTTTTTTCATATATACTGGTTCAATATAGGAGCATTTCTTCTTCCTCTTAGTTTCTTTCAAACTGAATACTCTGACATTAGCTTTGCTGTTTGCACTTTGCCTGAAAGTAGTGTTGAAATATTTGAGAAGAGACACTGCATCGCAGCAATATAATAATGGTACGGTTTGGGCAGACTGTAAGCTTTCTAATTATTATTAAGTGGCATGAAATCAAAGGAAACTTCCTGAGAGGGAAAAAGAAAAAAAGGGAATATTACAAGTTGCATGCCCCTTTGAATTTTTTGAATCTAACAGGCAATAGACTTTCCTTCCAAGAAGAAGGGTGCTCATTTCTTGCTGCAATATATTCTTCAACATGCATGCCTTCTACATAGTACACACTTTAACTTTGTTCTAAATAATGTCATTCTCAATCCTAATTTTTCCTTTTCTATTTTCCCAAATATTCTAGTGCAAGAGAGAAGCTTCTTTATTTTGTAATATCAGATTGAAACGTAAGTGACATACTGACATTGACAGTGAAAATTCATATAGTCGGCAACAACTAATTAATTACTTGGGATTAAGGGTTAGTAATTTTTGCAACGTCCCCAAAATATATTTCTCCTCAAGTTCACTTAAGGACAAGACATTAGGTTCTCAAAGATTCATTTTGTTATGATATTCATATTTTTGTTAAATCAAATGGTATGGAGAACTAACTAGGTGAACAATGTGATACAAGGAGATCAAATTGAAAGAAATTAAAACTGAAAGATGTGATTGAATAAAATCACTAGAGTTGTATTGAATTCACTAAAGTGGTTGATACCAAAAAAAAATTGAATTAGTAAAATCATGGAGAATTTGATCACTTGATACAAGTAAACGTGCAATTTCCACCAATGTTTCAAGTGAAGTGACATTTATAGGCGCCATTTGTGTTTGGACTTGCCAAGATCTTTTTATATTCCTTTTTTGTCCTATAATTATGGGATTATTCTTTCCACGAATTTAGATTTTAGAATGGTACAACTTGGGTTAGGTTTAAGATGCCTTAGGTCTAAGTTTTTATAGATATCCAGGTAACATGCATGGATTTTAATAAATATTCATCTTTGACCCCTACCCCTACTCTTCTTTTTTCACTAACCGAATAACAGATCAGAGCATAATTTTTTTTACGCTCTTCTAGGAATCTACACTAAAATTAACCAGGGGTGCTTTTGTATAAAATGATGGAAGATATTTCTCTTGAATTATTTGATAGTAATATTTAGAATCCTGTTGTTCCCAAAATCAGATTCAGGAATCAGTAGAAAGGCGTATAACCATGAGTCCAACTAAGCACAGAAGATAAATCAAGATTAGAGAAAATTTTGTGTCCTTAATCAATGTTTTGGTATATATATATATATATATATATATATATATATATATATATATATATATATATATATATATACA
>ML273520.1:0-24398 GCA_005239495.1 Nicotiana undulata
AATGCATGCACAATGTGATAAATTATCCTAGCTATTCAATAAAATCGCCATTCTTGAAGAATTACCAATTTCCAACCCCGGTCTCTCATGATCAAATTCCGAAAATTCTTGAAGGGATCACTCACCCATAGCCTAAGGATCACTAAGGTGTGATTTCTACTTGAATTCATGGCCTAAAATGGAAAATCACGAAATCCTCAAGAACCCTAAAATTACTACCTAATTCTATGGTTTTTAGATGATTTAGTAGTGAATTTAACTAAGAATTAATGTTTGAAACTAGTAAAACTATGGAATTTACTTACCTCAATAACAGTGGTGGAAGGTCCCTTGAAGAGCTCTCTAAAAACTTGAGGAGGAAGATGAAAATGGAGGAAAAATGCTAAGTCCCGTATTTTATAAAACTGCCCAGGGATTTCTTAACTACGATCGCGACAAGGGGCATGCGATCGCGAAGGCCAACTGGCCAGACCTCTGCGATCGCGAAGAACAAACTCACCTGGCCCAGACGCGACTCTATGCGATCGCGATAAAAGGCTGCGATCGCGAAGGTGTGGAACCCAGACCTCTGCGATGGCAAAGGGGAAACTGCGATCATAGAGAACAATCAATAGCCCAGCAAAATCCTTCTCCGCGATCGCAGAGAAGGAAACCAGATAGCAGAAATTCTGGTTTTTCCAACTTAGCTCCCGGGGGTCTAAAACACACCCGAGCCCCTCGGGACCCCGTCCAAAAGCACCGGCAAGTCTGTATTCATGATACAGACTCGCTCGTAACACCGGAACTTGAATAACAACAACAAAACTCAGAATTCAACCCCAAAACCAAATTGAATCAAAACTTAAGAACTTGAAATTCTAGAATTCACTTCAATGCGCCGAACCGGCCTAAACTACTCGGAATGACTTCAAATTTTGCAGACAAGTTATAAATGACATGACGGAACTATTTCCGATCTCGGAATTTTATTCGGACCTCGGGAACATAAAATCACCTTTCAAGCCAAATTTCAAATTCTTTAAAAATCCTCAAAACTTCATTAACTCCAATTTTTTCATTTTGATCCGAAACCAATCAATTCAAGTCCGTTTCTTACCAAATTTCACAGATATCTTAAATAACACATATTGAACTTGTTCCGGGCTCAGAAATCATAATACGGGCCCGGCAGCACATGTTTCACATCAAGGTTCATTTTCATAAGCCTTTAATATTTTCATAAAACAATTTTCTTTAAAAAAATTCATTTCTCGGACTTGGGTCATCGGAATTCGATTCCGGGCATACGCCCAAGTCCCATATTTTCCTACGGACCTTCCGGGACCGTCGAATCACGGATCCGGGTCCGTTTACCAAATATATTGACCAAAGTCAACTTTATTCAATTAATTTATCAAAAATTCAACTCTCAATCAAGTTTTCACATAAAGGCTTCTCGGCTACGCGCCCGGGCTGCGAACGCACATCGAGGTAAGATTAATGGAGGCTTTTGGGGCCTTGGAACACAGTCAAAATTAGATGCACATAAGATGACCCCTTTTTGGGTCATCACAGTTCCTATCGATAGCACTGACATGGTTATTCGTTGTGACGACTTCATTGATCCGACGAATGAGGCATAAAGTCAACTACTACACATTGATAATGTGGGAACCGTGTGCATGATCCCGATATTTAAAAGAAATGAGTCATTTTAGACATGTGACATATGGGAGGCATGATCGGGAGGATAAATACATTATAATCAGTTATTCCTGGAATATTATGAGTTATGAAAGGGTCAATAAAAATTGTGTCATTCCTTATGTGCCTTGTTCAGCAATAGTAAGCGTCAAAGAAAAATAGCCAAGTACGTGACACCAGTCGCCTCTTGGTGTGATGATCCAAAGGGTCATTTTATGAATTAAGACCTAATTCTAGGCTTATTATCCATAAAAAGACTAATTTTAATCACTTCAATTTACGTGCGCAGTCCAGGTGTGAAATAGGAAAGCTTTTATGTGAAAATATGAGAAATAGTAATTTCTAGAGTTAAAATTTGGTTTTAGTTTACTTTGGTCAATATTTTTAATAAACGGACCCGAAACTGTGTTCTGACGATCTTGGGAGGTCCGCAGTAAAATATGAGACTTGGGCGTATGCCTGGAATTGAATTCCGAGGTCCCTAGCCTTAGAAAACAATTTTTAAAGAGCATTGTTCTGCTGGTTAATTTAAGAAATAAAGAAATGAAATAATATGTGAAATCAATGATATCGGGCCTGTATTTTGGTTTCGAAGCCTGGAACAAGTTCGTTATGTTATTTAAGTCCTATCTGTGAACTTTCATGTGAATTGGAGTTGATTTGTTGTAATTCGGACATTCGGCTGAAACGTTAGAAATTTGAGTGTTCTTGAGGAAATCTTGAGTTTTGAGGTTAAATCTGTAGATTATGATGTTATTTTGATGATTTGATCACACAAGCAAGTCCGTATGATGTTTTTAGACTTGCGTGCATGTTTGGTTTGGAGCCCCGAGGGCTCGGGTGAGTTTCGGGTAGGCTACGGAGTGTTTAGACTTAGAAAAATACCCCAACATCTGGAGTGCAGGCCTCAGATCTCGCAAATGTGAGGTCGGGCTTCGCAATTGCGAAGTCAATGGCCAGCCTCAGATCTCGCATTTGCGAGGTTTTGGGTCGCAAATGCGAAGGACCCCCAATCGCAAATGCGAAGACTTGCTCGCATTTGCGATAATTTTCCAGAAAGCTCAGGGTTCGCAAATGCGAACTCCAGTTCGCAATTGCGAGACCCGCAACCTGTTATATCAGCTTTTTGACGGGGTTTTCACTTCTTTTTCAATTTTCTCAAACCCTAAACCTCCATAGGCGATTTTCCAAAGACCCAAACTTCTCCAAACCATTGGTAAGTGATCTATACCTAATTCGTTTCAATTCTTAACAGCTTTTAACAACATTACAACCAAAGATCTAGAGTTTTTATGGTAAAAAAATTGGGGTTTTAGGTAGAACATAGGAATTTCAAAATTTTGGGAATTGGACCTCGAATTAAGGTCGGATTCCAATACCAATTGCATATTCGGGCTCGGGGAAGATTGGGTAAACGGGTTTTGGCCCGAACCTCGAGTTTAGACCAAGCGGGTCCGGGGTCAATTTTTGAATTTGGATAAGAAAACATAGGAGAACCATTGCTTTTCAATAAAGTTGATTCCTTTAGGCTATGATTGATAACATTGAACCAATTGTGATTAGATTCGAGCGGATTAGAAGCAAATTCTAAAGGAAAGGCAGTGCTAGAACAGTGAATTGCTAGTGAGATCGAGGTAAGTGCTTGGTTTAACCTTGACTTGAGGGAATAGGAATCCCCAACCTGATTGTTATGCGAAATTACTTGTGTGTGGTGTATAGGTGAGGTGATGAGTACCTATGCACTTCCAAATTGCTTGTTTAACATGATCCCTTCCTCGTTTCTCATTTACTTGCTTCCTGGCTTAACTGTTATGCGATCATTGAAGTTTACATGGCTATTTGGTTTCATTAGATTATTGCCAAGTATTGTTGCAAGTGTGTTAAAAGTGTTGGTTGTTCTCTTGATTTTGTTATGGTGCATAATGATTGACCTAGATGACAACGTTACGATATATATATATATATATATATATATATATATATATATATATATATATATATTCTGGTTGGTTTCATTATGAAATGATATTGGATAAAGCTTATGAGATTTACTATTTTCTGTTTACAATTGTTGAGACAAAAGTGTTGTCAAAGGCTTGGCCTGAATTGTGAAAGTTTTCATAAATAAATAAATTGATATGATATATCCGGTGGGAGCGAGTTGCATGCCGCAACAAGGTGTAATAAGGGTTGACAGGTGGGATCGGGTTTTACGCCGTAACAGGTGTAATAAGGGTGGAATATAGGGCGGTGTAATAAGGTAGGAAATGTGGGAGCGGGTTGCACGCCGCAACAAGGAGCAATAAGGCAGGACACCTATATTTTTACTGATTTTCCAAGAAAAAGCAAAGATTTGAAAAATTATTGTTTTACTTTACTATTTTACGTATTTTACACTTACTTTTGTTTTAAAAGTCAAAACTTTGGAAATTTTAAAAATTTATGTAAACTTTTGGTTATAGCTGAGGCCTGGAAAGAGGCAACTGAGTTATTTTATTTATTTTTACAGGTTTATTGTACTTGTTTTGTTTAGAATTGTATTTTCTTGTTTTGTTATATATATATATATATATATATATACACTGTTACATGTTAAGTTACATTGCCCCGCCTTAGCCTCGTCACTAGTTCGTCGAGGTTAGGCTTGGCACTTACTCAGTACATGGGGTCGGTTATGCCAGGTATCTCGAAGGACATCGCTATGCACAAATTGAACATAGATCCATTCTACCCACTAGTACGGAAAATAAGAAGAAAATTTAACACCGCAATCAACAAAGCAATCCGCGAGGAGGTGGAAAAGCTTCTTGCCAACGGCTCCATCAGAGAATCCAAATACCCACAATGGGTCGTCAACGTGGTCATGGTGAAAAATAAAATTGGGAAGTAGCGCATGTGCATAGACTTCACAGACCTAAACAAAGCATGCCCAAATGACTCATTTTCGCTGCCGCACATTGACCAACTCATCGATGCCACGATGAGACACAAACTGCTAAGCTTCCTGGACGCCTATTCAGGGTACAACCAAATCCTCATGGAGGAGGAAGACCATGAAAAAACCACTTTCATAACTCACCAAGGGACATATTTCTATAGTGTCATGCCATTTGAGCTGAAGAACGCAGGAGCAACCTATTAAAGGCTGGTCACCAAGATGTTCAAAAACCAGCTCGTTAAAACAATGAAAGTATACATACACGATATGATAATCAAATCCAAAAGGAAAGAAGATCATATCGATCACGCGAAAGAAACCTTTGATATACTGAGGCACTAGGGAATGAAGCTAAACCCCGACAAGTGCGCCTTCGGTGTAACCTCGGGAAGATTCCTCAGTTTCCTGGTGTCACAAAGAGGCATAGAAGTCAACCCCGACCAAATCAAAGCTATTGAAGGAATACCTGAACTACAGACCAACAAGAAACAGGTACAAAAACTGACCGACCGTATAGCCGCCCTGTTGAGATGCATCACACGATCCTCCGATAGATGCCACAAAATTTTCAATGTACTCAAAAAAGACAATGGGCTGTAGTGGAACTTGGAATGCATTGAGGCCTTAAGGGATCTAAAGGCATATCTGTCCTCGCCTCCACTGCTAGCCAAAGCAGAGCCCGACGAACGCCTCTTGGTATATTTGGCCATGTCAGAAGTAATGGTAAGTGCAACACTGGTATGTGAAAACAAAGGTACGCAGCCTCCAATTTACTATATCAGTAAAACCCTGGTCGATGCCGAAATAAGGTATCCCCACCTCGAGAAGTTGGCTCTGGCATTGGTCATAGCTTCACGAAAGCTTAGACCTTATTTTATGCGTAATCCCATATCGGTGATCACGTCCCCTTTCGAAGTAATTTACATAAGCCTGAACTATCGGGAAGGTTGGCCAAATGGGCCATCGAGTTAAGCGAGCACGATATCACATATCAGCCGAGAACGACGATAAAGTCACAAGTACTAACTGACTTCGTCGTGGACTTCAGCGCCAAGATAATGCCTGAAGTGGAGCAGAAAACTTCTCGTACTGCTCCCCACTTACCCGACTTATGGGTCTTATACACCGACAATAGATTTGAAGAGTTGTCATGATCATTCACAAAAATTTCAGTGAACTATTGAAGCTATCAGTGTGATTGATCAGACAAGCACCAAGGGCTTTCAGTAGACTTCTTTCATTTCTGAATTAGCTTGCGACAAGTCCTAGCATTAGTATGAGTTCGTTGAGCATGTAAGGGAGATCCATCTTGATGACAGGTTCTGGACTGGGACTCGTACTCGAGGTCCCAATGGGTGAGATCATTCGCCAGTCCATACGGTGTCCCGATCTGACTAACAACGAGGCCGAGTATGAGGCTGTAATTAAAGGACTGAAATGAGCTCTCAAATATGGAGCACGACGAGTTGTCCTCCGATGCGACTCAAGACTCGTCGTCAACCAAGTCACAGGTACTTACCAAATCAAGCTGCAAAGGCTACAAAAGTACCAAACAAAAATCCATAAACTGCTGCCGAAATTTGACGAATGTCAATTTGATCAAATACCTCGAGCTCAAAATGACGAGGTAGACGGCCTCGCCAAACTAGCAGCAATAACAAAAAACATAAATGGAAAGGGGAGCGTGGTCACACTACTCCACTCGTCGATAGACCAAATTGAGGTACACTATGTAAACTTAACTTGGGACTGGCGCAACCGTATTATAACCTACTTGCAAGAAGGAATATTTCCACCACAAAAAAATGCAAAAAAGCTTTGAATGCAGGCGGCTAGGTACAACACCATCGACAACGACTTGTACAAAAGAACGTTCGGCGGCCCCTTGGCAAAATGCCTCGGACCAAACCAAACAAGATGAGTACTCGAGGAAGTACATGAAGGCCAATGCGGTGCCCATACCAGCAACCGAGCCCTCGTCAGATGCCTTATACAAGCTGGCGATTATTGGCCCACCATGAAAAATGAAGCCGCCGATCTCGTCAAAAAATGCGAACGATTCCAGAAGTACGCCCCTTGATACACCAAGCGGGCTAGCACCTCCATTTAGTCACATTGCCCTGCCCATTCATCAAATGGGGAATGGGCATCGTAGGACCACTCCCGACAGGACGAGGTAATGTACGTTTCCTTTTAGTTTTGATTGACTACTTTTCCAAATGGGTAGAAGCAGGTGCATTCGCCCAAATATGCGAACAGGAAGTCATCACATTCATATGGAGGAACATTATATGCCGCTTAGGCATCCCCAAGGAGATAAGCTGTGATAACAGACCACATTTTACCGGGAAGAAGACCGCTGAATTTTTTGAAAAGTGGCACACCAAGCGAATACTCTCCACGCCATATCATCTCGCATGAAACTCTCAAGCCGAATCCTCCAACAAAACAATATTAAACATTATTTAAAAGAAACTCGAAGATGCCAAGGGATTGTGTCCAGAAGTGATATGGGCATATCGCACCACGCCAAAGATGAGCACCGGAGAAACTCCATACTCATTGGTCTACCGGACTGATGCAGTTATACCGGTCGAGGAAGCCTGAGATACTCCAATGAGAGCGAACCGAGCAACGAGGAGAACATGAGGCAAGACCTCGACGAAGTAGAGGAGCGAAGAGATATGGCCTACACAAGAATGATTGCACAAAAAAGCAAGCAGAACGATACTACAACAAAAAGGCCAAAGTCAGACCACTCAAATTCAGGGACTAGGTGCTCAAGACCAAAACACAGGCAAGCAAAGACCCAAGAGAGGGAAATTTAGGGACCATACAAATCACAACAGCATTTAACAAAGGGTCATTCCAATTAGAAACAATTGAGGGAAAGCTACTACGAAACAATTGGAACGTCGCTCACCTCAAGTACTTCAACTTCTTAAAACAGACGTCCTCCAAGTCGTAAACTTTTTTCCTCGCACGGGTTTTTATTCCTAGTTGGGTTTTACCGAGGAGGTTTTTAATGAGGCAATGAAAAGGGCATCTCGAAGTTCAAGTTTGTTATCCATCGCTCCGCCTATCGACTACTCCAGGCAGACCGATGAAGACACTAGGTAGATGGAGAACTTCTCAAATGTATGTATTGGACAAAGCATGTAATATTCTCCAATGATATGAATAAACAAAGAAACATGCAACATTTTCCGCAATACTCCAAATCTATCTACATTCTACATTTACATTCGACCTCGCTCGAATAACTTATATTCGACCTCGCTCGAATTACTTACGTTTGACCTCGCTCGAATTACTTACATTCGACCTCGCTCAAATTACTTACATTCGACCTCGCTCGAATTACTTACATTCGACCTCGCTCGAATTACTTACATTCAAGCTCGCTCGAGTTACTTACATTCGAACTCGCTCGAGTTACTTACATTCGACCTCGCTCGAGTTATTTACGTTCGACCTCGCTCAAATTACTCTACACTCTACTAAACACTGACCTCAAGTCAGTCTACGATTAGCCTCCCGGGAACAACATCACAACAGAATACAAGAAAATGTGAACCCAAAGCATATAGCATAAGGTAAACATCTCATTACAATTGATTGGGTTACATCACTCATTTTTTACAAAGGGCCCGAGTACGCCCTCACAAAAGTAGCAAAACAACAAAAAATTAAGTACAAAGGGCTTTACGCCACGTCATCCTCATCAACATATTCTTCGTCATACCAAGGATCAGAGGCAAGCCCGTCAACGGTATCTTCATTATCTTCCCCGCCAGGCGTATCACGCGTATACCCACAAGCTTCACGAGCCGCCCGCGCCTTAACACGAACATCGGTAAGCTCCTCTTTGAAAACCTTCCCAATAGCCCTCAAAGACTTGTACATGTCAAGCTAAGCCTCAGTAAGAACCCACAACTCATATAACTCCCGCGATACATTCGCATCGGCAGAAGCTTGAGAAGTAGATGGTTGGGCCAGTTACTCCTTCTCGGCCTTCAGGAGTACAATCTGCTCGTTCAACCCAGATAACTCCACCTCTAAGTTCCCAACCTGCTCCTCCAACCTCACCACCTTAAGATCCGATGTCTCCGTCTCACTTGCTCGCTCAGATCTACAGACACGCAGGGTTCCCGCCAAAGCTGCCGCCGCCACCGCCGCCATTGAGGCCATCCTGGCCTTCTCGGCCAGATCCAACTCCCCGACCTTAGCACCCATCTCGACCCTCATATCGGCGATCCTCACTTTACTTTGGTTAGGCTCAACCTTCATGGACGCCACCCATGCCTGGAGATCTGTGTTCTCGGCCATTATTCCCTTACTCAGTTCAAGCTCATCCTCTTTAGACATCATCGTCTCCTCCAACACGCTGCATCGGCTAATAGTCTTCATAATCTCCTCATCCTTCTCTTTCAGCTCTTCATCTTTCCTCCCAATCTCATCACGTAGTTCCCGAAACTAGCCATCTTCACCAACACTCCTGACCACCTTCCGGTACTTAGAGAGGTACTCTCTATATTTGGACTCTATCCTCCTATAGAGAGTGACCCTCTACTCCTCTCGCAGGTCATACTCAATCTCCAAGATGAGAGTCTGGCAAACTAAAAGAAACAGATTAGCCGAGGTAAAACGATATCAGCGGAACATGCAAAAACTCAGAAGTAAGAACTCACCCGCAGGGCCATGCTCAATATGCCTAGAGAAAGGTCGGTATCTTTCAGTGTCCGTAATGTCCCGTTCTCCACCTTGGCACACAAAGGGGTGAAATACGGTGCCACACGCTTTGTGTCGACCAAAAGGTTGTAATTTACTGGTATGACTATGTGGTGATTGGGGCCTTCCGTCTTTATCTCCACACAAGTCCCCCTCTCAGTAAAGGTCCGTACCTCATCGGGTTCAATGTTAGAACCAGAGTCGACGTCTTATGCGTGGACATCACCATCCGTTTTTGCCACCGACGAAGAACTACCTTCAACAACCTGCACAAGCTTTTCGCCGTTACCAGCTCTCTCGGATCTAGAGGGTCTATCCTTCGTAACAAAATCAGAAACAACCGCCGCCTCTATGGCTGGAAATGACTCTGGCCCCGCCTCAAGAGTCATGACTCTTTCCATTTCTTCAACAACCACGACCTTCCCCATTTCCACCCTCCGCTTCTTCCTCGGCGACGGTTCTTTACCATGAGATGGCTCATCGACAAAAAGAAGAATATGCTGAGATGGGGCCTCTTCGAAAACAACAACGTCCAAAGAGGCGGGCTCCCCTACCCGTAGAGTCTGAGTCTTATCCCGCACAGACTCGACTAATGCGAACTCCATCACGATCAAGGTCACCCTCTGATGAAAGGCGAGAGCGGGTGCCTTTGCTTTCTTATAAACTCGCCGACCTGGCACCAACAGTGAGTTAAGTCAGAAAACGGTAAGGGACGAAGCCAAACTAGATAATAAGAATACTTACGAGACGCGATCTTAGGCCCGTAGCACTTATGAAAAGATTCTCAATCATGAATTCCCACGATGTGAGGCAACAGGCGAGTCACCCTATCCTCTATGTCCAAGACAAGAGAAGGAGAATGCCTCACAGCTAAAAACAAGAAGATAGTGAACGTGTCAAAGGAAAAAAACAAATGAATAGCGGAGGATACGAGGAAATACTTATGACTGTAATTCCACTTCTCAATAATCCCAGTCGTATTTGCCACCAAATTCTTGGTTCTAACGAAAAAGTATTTGCGCCAGAATACCCGACTTGCCTTATCGTCCATCCCGACCACCAATCCCTTCGTTCCATGATGTCGTAAATGTATCAAAGTACCTATGAAGAAGGTAGGCGAGAACATGTGCAATAAATAGTGCAGGTCGACCTCGTAACCGGCCAGCTCCACGTATTTAACCAGAATCAGGAAGACCTTATACAAGTAAGGAGAAAGCTGTGCCGCACAAATTCCATAGAAGCGGCAAAATTCCTCGGCTAACTGAGGAAGGGAGAGGGTGTAGCCGATCATGAATGGATAAGCTTAAAAGGCACAGAACGCTGGCCGGTAAAACTGAACTATATCACCCTCTGCAGGGACGATCTCGACATGAGGAGGGATGCGGTATTTAGTTCGCATATGAGCCAACTCGGCCTGTCCGATTCAAAAAGCTCAGGTGCAGGATCGGGAGCGGGTTCTTTAGGAAAATCATTCCTAACCGTATGGTTCTTGGGAACCACCTCTTCAACAGTGGGAAATATGTCATCTCCTTCAACTAAAACCTCCTCATTAGTAGGAGGAATGGCCACCGACAAAGGGGTGGCATCGAAAACTTCATCATGGCTATGAGGGGAAGTTGACATACCGGCAGTATGATAAAGGGGAAGTCGCAACCAAATAAGAGAAAGGTGCTAGTAACTGGGAGAAATAGAAAATTGGAAGTGAAGAACTCGCAAGAAATAAAGAGAATATGTGCTTAAGAAGAAGAAGGCGGAGAAAAATTCGAATGCAAAACTCCTCCCCTATTTATAGGATTGAGTGGCACCGAAATCAAGTCCAAAAATCCATTAATGGCACCAAAATCGAAGAGTCAACAGTGTAGACTTTGCATCGGGAAGACGCGTAATGATGACGCAAGTGACGATGACAACATCTGACGTCACCTACACCAATCGCAGCCTTGCTGTAAATCAATGACCCGGTCATGACCAATCCACTGTCACGACCAAATTTCTCTCACAACGAGCATGGTATAATCCGGTCATCAAGGACGATGAGGGCCACAACCTTAATAAGTGGAAGGACTAACTGTATTGGTCGAAATTTAGATTGAAGTTAATCACTTTGTTTGTCGCGGTCGAAGTCTAAGTCGGCCACAATTTAGTGAAGAAAAGCCCCTCTCAAGAGAAGCTGATGTTCGGTGAAATAGAGGAATAAACAGTAACGGTGAGGAGAGTTTAGGTCGGGAAAAAATAATATTCTATCAGAATATTCCCCAGCTTGTGCTTTTTAGGGTACCTAAAGAATGTTCCTTATATATAGGAAGAGAAATAGAGAAAAAGGGATCTTGAACCTTCTGAAAGAAAGCATGTTTGTAACATTGACTATTGAGAATATACTAAACTTGTCTTTTCTATTGATTCTTGAGTTCGAGGATACCTTTTCATTTACAAGATCCGAGAATCTTGCATTCATTCACGTTTTCTATTATTCACATTGCTGACAAAGGATTGATTGATCCTAGCTATTCGAAATTTGGGTGATATATCCTTCATTATTAAATTTATTGCCATTGTATGCATTTAATCTACATATTTCTTTGAGTAATCATTAGCATTCTTCACACACGTTTTCACTTGCATTTACTACTACAGCGCATAAACCTACTCAATTCATCATCAAACACACAAATCTAACATGCATTAAGCTTAACTAGGATTAACCCTTCATTTCATCCATCAGCTCGTTTAAAGAAAATATTAACACATTTTTGGTAAAACAGTATTCTCCACCCCTATCACTTCTAATCATTTTAACCTTTTTATTCTATTGATTATCCACTCCATTCTTGTATAAGTTATAAAATACTTTTCCCACCTCGAGATGGTGTTGACTTCATATCACAAATGTCAGTATGAATTAAGTCTAAAGGATTTGAAATCCGTTCAACAGACTTATAAGGATGGTTTACAAACGTATATTCAACACATATTTGATATTTTGATTTATTACACTCGAATTTAGGCAATACTTCTAAATTAATTAACTTTCGAAAGGTTTTGTAATTGACATGTCCTAAATGAATATTCCATAAATCATTTGACTCCAATAAATAAGAAGAAACATAAAATTTATTAATATTTTCAACAACCATTACATTGAGTCTGAAAAGGCCCTCTGTGAGGTAGCACTTTCCAACATACATATCATTCTGACTTACAACAACTTTGTCAGATACAAATACACATTTGAATCCATTCTTAACAAGTAAAGAAGTTGAAACTAAAATTTTCCTAATAGCAGGAATATGAATAACGTTGTTGAACGTTAACACCTTGCCGGAAGTCATCTTCAGGAATATCTTCCCTTGACCCTCAATCTTGGTTGTTGTAGTATTTCCCATGGAAAGCTCTGGACCAATAGTAGAGTAAGTAGTAAATGCTTCTACGACAACACAAACATGTCTAGTGGCTCTAGAATCAATCCACCACTCCTTCGAATTTTCAAGTAAGTTACATTACGAAAGCATTGCACACATATCATCAATGTTACAATTTTTCTCCACTATGTTGTCCCGTCCCTTTTTCTTATCCGTTTTAAGGAAACGACAATCAAGGGCTTTGTGACCAGCTTTTCCACAATTGTAGCAGGTGCCTTGAACTTTTTCTTGTTCTGCTCCTTAGTCTGTCTAGAAGAACTCTTCCTCTTCTTACTTTTTGGAGCAGCCTCCTCAATGTTATTAGCTCTCAAAATCGTTGAATTTCCACGAGACTTCTTCTCGGCTGTTTTGTTATCTTCCTCAATCTTGAGGAAAATCACAAGATCTTCTAACTTCATTCACTAGCATACCTTCAGCAATAAGGTCGTGAAAAATAGGTCGAAGCACTTGAACTTGGGTTCCAATGGTTTTGATGTCTATCATTTTATAGTCTAGAAACTTGGTAACCATAAACGCTTTCAAGCACGCATCTTCAGTCTTGTACTCCTTCACAAGTGCATCCCATAATTATTTTGAAGTATTTATAGCACTTTAGGCATTATAAAAGTCATCCTCCAACGCACTTAGAATGTAGACTTTGCAAAGAAAATCTTTCTGTTTTCACGCCTCAACAATCATAAACATTTCTCTGTCTGGCATGTCCGCGGCAGGCACTAAAGGGTCTTCACTGGTGAATTTCTGCATACCAAGTATGGTATGCCAATAGAACACCCTTTGCTTCTATCCTTTGAAGTTGGCCCTAGAAAATATCCTTGGTTTCTCGGCCGGTGGCACAACAGTTCGGCTTGACGAGGCTATCGTCGTTGCCGTAACAGCTGCAGAAGTATTTGTTGATACACAATTTTGCCCGCACATTTTTAAAATAGTATATATACTTTCAAAATTTCATTTTTGCATCAATATTTAATTTACAAGAATTCTTTACAACTTTTCATAATTTTTAGAGCTTTAAAATTAATTTTCTCGTATTTAAAATACTTAAATATTTACTAATTATTCCTTCAAATTATTTGTGTTGACTTAGTCATTAAAATTTAATACTTTTTATCCATATAAATGTTTAGAATAAGTTTACATCATTTCATATAACTATATTAGTATTATTAGGCTATTTACACAATCTTGCAATAATAACCTATATTTTGCAATCTACTGCATTTGTTATTTTATTTAAAGTGAAAATACTTTTTCATATTTTTATAATATTCTATAGTTGTTTTAGATTACTGAGTTGAATTAATAGATTTATTTTAGCTATTTCATTAAATTATGTTTTCTTTAATTTCTTCTATTTTTAAATTTTGGCCGAAAATAAACCAAATTCAAACCCCAGTTCACCAGCCCACACCTAAAACTCTAGCCCAATAACCCATAGCCCATTAGAAACAACCCATCAGCCCACTCCCGTGTTGTATGAACCGTCCCATCGCCCTTTAATATTAACCGAGATCAACGGCTCACAAGACACCCCCCTTTTAAATCCATTAAACCTAAACCCTAACCCTGTTATCCCATTACCCGTTGCCTCTAAACTCTCTCTGTCCTACCTCTTTGAAGAACCCTAATCGCTGCCCTTCACAAATCCCTCTCCTAATCCTGTTAACAATGGGATTCACCCATTATTTACTTACCTTATTCATGTTCCCCCTCCACTGGTTGCCTCTTTATGGTATTACATAGTACTTGATCTATTTTGGCAAGTACAAATCTTTGAATCAAGGGGAATCAGTTCTAATCATCATGATTCAGATTATATTTCGTCTATATACGTTTATATCAATGTTATATGGGTTTGATGATCCAAGATCTACGACAATTTTTGATTTCTGTCAGCCAGGGTTTGTTTGGTCTTCTCCTAATCCGATTTTAATCAATATTTCATGCTATTCTTTCATTATTTGTGTTAAATCAACTATTTTTCCTTATTTGGATACTTAATTTTGCTACTATATAAATCCCTCCCAATTTCCCCTTGGGAAAGAACTAGAATCTCTTAACAACTACCACTATTCTCTCGCTTTCACTTTATTATTTCTGGTCTCTCTTCATTGTGCGGCTTAAAGCCAAGGCCACCAAAAATCTAGTATTCGACTTCTCTCAGTGAGAGCACTGCTGTCACGACCCGAAATCCCACCTTCGGGCCATGACTGCGTCTAACGTTGAACCCACTAGACAAGCCAACGTTGAGCTAAATAAAACTCATTAACAACTAAAACGAACAAGATAACTAAGGCATCGATGATCATTAATATGAAGGTTAACAAATTACCACAAATAATATAGCAACTTCGAGATAAAAACCATATACATATCCCAAAACTGGTGTCATATACTCACGAACTGTCTTAGAGATCACTAAATACAAAGGTCTGAAATAAGTACATATGACTGTCTTTGAACTATAAGATGAGACAGAGATGAAAGTGAAGGGTAGAAGGTGACGCCAAGGCTCACGAACGTCTGCGGGTCTACCTCAATGTCTCCTGTATGAACTGATGAAATGCTCCGACCGTCAGTGACCACCGGGTCCGGCTGCGTAGTCTGCATAACATAAAGAAGTGCAGGTGTAGCATTAGTACAACCGACCCCATGTACTGAGTAAGTGCCGAGCCTAACCTCGGCGAAGTAGTGACGAGGCTAGGACCGACAACAATATATGTACCTGTGCAATTCTATATAATAACAGGAAAATATCGACGGAAATAAGCAAGTAAAAGCAGATACGGGGAGAACATGCTGGGGGCAAAAAAGGGCAACAAAATGCTAGCACGGTAAAACAGGGTAATAACTGAAATGTAAAAAGGTAAAAGCAGGAATTTTAACATCATCAGCACAGATAATGAACAACAAAAGGCACGGCATGTCCCCTCGTGCATAATCTCGCCATCACTCGGCACAGAATGTCCCCTCGTGCATATATAGTAACACTCGGCATAGAATTTCCCCTCGTGCAATAAATAATAAACGATCAACACGGCATGTCCCATCGTGTGATAAATAATAAACAATCAACACGACATGTCCCCTCGTGCGATAAACAATAAACGATCAACACAACATGTCCCCTCGTGTGATAAATAATAAACATTCAGCACGGCATGTCCCCTCGTGCGATAAATAATAAACGATCAACACGGCATGTCCCATCGTGTGATAAATAATAAACAATCAACACGACATGTCCCCTCGTGCGATAAACAATAAACGATCAACACAACATGTCCCCTCGTGTGATAAATAATAAACATTCAGCACGGCATGTCCCCTCGTGCGATAAATAATAAACGATCAACACGGCATGTCCCCTCGTGTGATAAATAATAAACAATCGGCACGGCATGTCCCCACGTGCGATAAATAGTAAACGATCAACACAGAATGTCCCCTCGTGTGATAAATAATAAACAATCGGCACGTCATGTCCCATTGTGCGATAAATAATAACGATCAACACGGCATGTCCCCTCGTGTGATAAATAATAAACAATCGGCACGACATGTCCCCTCGTGCGATAAATAATAACGATCAACACGACATGTCCCCTCATGTGATAAATAATAAACAATCAGCACGGCATGTCCCATCGTGCGATAAATAATATAAAAGCAACAATATAATGTGAACATCAACAATGAGAAATCTCAAGTGTAAGGAAATGCTCAATAAAATTCTATCGTTCTGGCAAGGGACTCAGCTATAACCAACCTCGCATCAGAAATACAATTTCAACAGTAAAAGCCTCAACTGAAAAAATAACACAAGAACTCCCCATGTCATGAAACAACATCAAGGTATCACTTCTAAATCACCAATTACTCATAATACAGAGAATATTAAGATCACGGTATGATTCATCACGTTTGACCTACGGGCATGCTTGACCACAACATATAGGAACCCGTCACCTCACCTATACGTTGGACATGAATTACACATAGAAAATAAGGCCCTATACCTATTCCCTCAAGCTAAGGTTAGGCCAAACACTTACCTCGGCTCCAAAATGCAAGTCAAGCCTCAACCACAACCTTTCCTCTCGAATCCAACTCCGAATCGATAATATCTAGACACAATTGAGTTATTAACATCAATAGTTACTCAATAAACCAACTCCAAAGACTAATTATACATTTTCTATTATTCTTCCAAAAATACTAAAATTCGACCCCGGGCCCGCATGCTCGAATCCTGAAAATTCTCGGAGAAATCACTCACCCATAGCCTAAGGATCATTAATATGAAGTTTCTACTTGAACTCATAGCATTAAACGGACAATACGCCAATTTCTTAAGAGCCCTAAATTTTCTACCTAATTCTTGATTTTCCATTAATTTAGTAGGTAATCCCATTAATTATTCATGCATGAAACTAGTATTAGGAAGGAATTAACTTACCTTAACAGTAGCTAGGTCGTGGTGTGCTCCTCCCAAGCTCACAAGTCTCTAATGGGGTTTTTGGTATGAAGGAAATGAAGAAATCCCGAGTTTTGACATTTAAATACAGGCTCCCTACAAGGGTTTCCGCACCTGCGACCCTGGGACCACACCTACGGAAAATGGCCGGGGGAGCTGGGTTCGCACCTGCGGAGTTGGGGGCCGCACCTGCGGTCCCGCTCATGCGGAAACATGGTCTGCACCTACGGAAGATGCGCACCTGCGAGGCTGGGACCGCAGGAGCGGTCCCACACCTGCGGCAGGGCAACAGCACCTGCGGTTATACCAGCTACAACTGCACCAGCAAGTCCCAAATCATAAAACGGACTTACTCGAGACCACAGAACACTCAAAAAAATGCTAAAACTAAAAATCACACCCCAAAAACCCCTAAAACCATAACTTAAGAAACTTCAAGTTCTTGATTTCTATAAACATGCGCCGGACAGACCTATACGACTCGGAATGACATCAAATTTTGCGGACAAGTCATAAATGACATAACAAAACCATTCCATCGATAACATAAAATCACGTTCCAAACCAAATTTCAAATTCTATGAAAATTCTCAAAACTTCATTAACTCTCAATTTCCCATTTTTGATCTGAAACATGTCAAATCAAGCCCGTTCCTTACCAAATTTCACAGATAACTCAAATAACACATATTGAACCTGTTCCGGGCTCCGGAACTATAACACGGGCCCGGTAACACATGTTTCACATCGAGGTTCATATTCATAGCCTTTATTATTTTTTAGAAAACAATTTTCTTTAAAAATTCATTTCTTGGACTTGGGTCCTCGGAATTTGATTCCGGGCATACGCCCAAGTCCCATATTTTCCTACGGACACTTCGGGACCGTCAGATCACGGGTCCTGGTCCGTTTACTAAAAATGTTGACCAAAGTAAACTTTATTCAATTAATTCTCATAAATTCAACTCTTTATCTAGTTTCCACATAAAGGCTTCCCGGCTACGCGCTTGGGCTGTGCACGTACATCGAGGTGAGATTAACTGAGGCTTTCAGGCCTCGAAACACAGTTTATTTTGCTAAATTTACACAGGATGACCTTTTGGGTCATCACAATCTCCACCTCTAAAACAAATGTTCGTCCCCGAACGGACATAGAAGGTACCTGAATATGGGAAAAGGTGACGATATCGGCTCCGCATATATCGGACTCGGACTCCCAAGTAGCTGCCTCAACAGACTGACCTCTCCACTGAACACGAACCGAAGGATAACTCTTTGATCTCAACTGACGAACCTGTCGAGCTAATATGGCTACTGGCTCCTCCTCATACGATAAATCCTTGTCCAACTGGACACCGCTGAAATCAAGCACATGAGATGGATCCGCAATATACCTCCGGAGCATAGACACATGGAACACCGGGTGCACGGCTGATAAACTCGGCGGCAAGGCAAGTCTGTAGGCCACCTCTCCTACCTTATCCAAAATATCAAATGGAACAATATACCTAGGGCTCAACTTGCCCTTCTTCCCGAACCTCATCACGCCCTTCATAGGCAACCCTCGAAGAAATACCCGGTCTCCTACCATAAAGGCCAAATCTCGAACTCTACGATCCGCATAACTCTTCTGCCTGGACTGCGCTGTACGTAGTCTATCCTGAATAATATTCACCTTGTCCAAGGCATCCTAGACTAACTCGAAACCCAACAATCTAGTCTCTCCTGGCTCAAACCATCCGACTAGAGACTGACACCGTCTACCATAAAATGCCTCGTACGGAGACATCTGAATGCTCGCCTGATTGCTGTTGTTGTAGGCAACTCAGCTAAAGGCAAGAACTAGTCCCATGAACCACCAAAATCAATAACACAAGCCCGCAACATATCTTCCAAGATTTGAATAGTACGCTCGGACTGTCCGTCCGTCTGAGGATGAAATGTTGTGCTCAGCTCAATCTGTGTACCCAACTCTCGCTGAAAAACTCTCTAGAAATGGGAGGTAAACTGAGTACCTCTATCTGATATAATGGATAAGGGCACACCATGCAATCGAACAATCTCTCTCATATAATCTTTGCCAACTTCTCCGCTGAATACGAAACTGATACCGGAATGAAGTGCGCTAACTTGGTCAGCCTATCCACCACAACCTAAACCGCATCAAACATCCTCTGAGTCCGTGGGAGTCCAACTACAAAGTCCATGGTGATACGCTTCCACTTCCACTCAGGAAGCTGAATATGCTGCATTAAACCACCGAGTCTCTGGTGCTCGTACTTAACCTGCTGACAGTTCAAGCACCGAGCTACGTAAGCTACAATATCCTTCTTCATCCTCCGCCACCAATAATGCTGCCGCAAGTCCTGGTACATCTTTGTGGCGCCTAGATGGATGGAATACCGGGAACNTCGTGACAGACTGTATCTCTAAGAACACATAAATGACGATCATCATGATGCCTGGCCTGAGTACGGTCATACAATGAAGAAAGGGCCACTGTATGGTCCAACACACTGCCAGTCTCAGAAACCTCCAACCTCACGAATCGGTTGGCTAGAGCCTGAACATCCAACGCAAAAGGCCGCTCCCCGACTGATAAATAAGCTAGACTGCCCATACTGACTAACTTCCGGCTCAAAGCATCGGCCACCACATTGGCCTTCCCTGGATGATAAAGAATGGTGATATCATAATCCTTCAGCAACTCTAACCACCTTCTCTGCCGCATATTCAACTCCTTTTGCCTGAATAGATACTGTAAACTCTTATGATCTGTAAACACCTCACATGGCACACCATACAAGTAATGCCTCCAAATCTTCAAGGCATGAACAATCGCTGCTAACTCCAAGTCATGAACTGGATAATTCTTCTCATGGACCTTCAACTGACGAGAAGCATAGGCTATGACTTTGCCATCCTGCATCAACACTGCACCAAGCCCAACACGTGAAGCATCACAATACACGGTATACGACCCTAAACCTATGGGCAAAACTAACACTGGTGCCGTGGTCAAGGCTGTCTTGAGCTTCTGAAAGCTCGCCTCACTCTCATCCGACCACCTGAACTGGGCACACTTCTAGGTCAACCTGGTCATCGGGGCTGCAGTACATGAAAAACCCTCCACAAATTGGCGATAATAACCTTCTAAGCCCAAGAAACTCCGAATCTCTGTAGCTGAAGTGGGCCTAGGCCAATCTCTGACTGCCAAAATCTTCTTGGGATCCACCTGAATACCTTATGCCGGCACAACATGGCCCAGAAATGCCACCGAACTCAACCAGAACTCACTCTTAGAAAATTTGGCATACAACTGACTATCCCTCAGAGTCTGGAGGATGACTCTAAGGTGCTGCTCATGCTCCTCTCGGTTGCGAGAGTATATCAATATATCATTAATGAAAACAATAACGAACGAGTCCAAATAAGACTTGAACACTCGGTTCATCAACTCTATAAAAGCAGCAGGTGCATTTGTCAACCCGAATGACATCACCAAGAACTCGAAATGCCCATAACGAGTGTGAAAGGCCGTCTTAAGTACATCAGACGCCCTAATCCTCAGCTGATGGTAACCCGATCTCAAGTCTATCTTGGAAAACACTGTAGCACCCTGAAGCTGGTCAAATAGGTCATCAATCCTCGGCAGAGGATACTTGTTCTTGATAGTAACCTTATTCAGCTGCCGATAGTCAATACACATCCTCATTGAGCAATCTTTCTTCTTAACGAACAACACTGGAGCACCCCAAAGAGAAACACTAGGCCTAATGAAGCCTTTATCCAACAAGTCCTTAAACTAATCCATCAATTCCTTCAACTTTGGCGGGGCCATACAATATGGCGGAATAGAAATGGGTTGAGTGCCCTGAGCCACCTCGATACAAAAGTCAATATCCCTGTAGAGTGGCATACCCGACAAGTCAGCAGAGAAAACCTCTGGGAACTCACGAACCACAGGAACAGACTCCATAGAAGGAACCTCAGCACTAGAATCACGAATGATAAATCTCAAGTGTAAGGAAATGCTCAATAAAATTCTATCCTCCCGGCAAGGGACTCAGCTATAACCAACCTCGCATCAGAAATACAGTTTCAACAGTAAAAGCCTCAACTGAAAAAATAACACAATAACTCCCCATGTCATGAAACAACATCAAGGTATCACTTCTAAATCACCAATTACTCATAATACAGAGAATATTAAGAACATGGTATGATTCATCACGTTTGACCTACGGGCATGCTTGACCACAACATATAGGAACCCGTCACCTCACCTATACGTTGGACATGAATTACACATAGCAAATAAGGCCCTATACCTATTCCCTCAAACTAAGGTTAGGCCAAACACTTACCTCGGCTCCAAAATGCAAGTCAGGCCTCAACCACAACCTTTCCTCTTGAATCCAACTCCGAATCGATAATATCTAGACACAATTGAGTTATTAACATCAATAGTTACTCAATAAACAAATTCCAAAGCTTAATTATACATTTTCTATTATTCTTCCAAAAATACTAAAATTCGACCCCGGGCCCGCATGCTCGAATCCTGAAAATTCTCGGAGGAATCACTCACCCATAGCCTAAGGATCATTAATATGAAGTTTCTACTTGAATTCATAACATTAAACGGACAATACGCCAATTTCTTAAGAGCCCTAAATTTTGTACCTAATTCTTGATTTTCCATTAATTTAGTAGGTAATCCCATTAATTATTCATGCATGAAACTAGTTAGGAAGGAATTAACTTACCTTAACAGTAGCTAGGTCGTGGTGTGCTCCTCCCAAGCTCACAAGTGTCTAATGGGGTTTTTGGTATGAAGGAAATGAAGAAATCCCGAGTTTTGACATTTAAATACAGGTTGCCTACAGGGGTTTCCGCACCTGCGACCCTGGGACCGCACCTGCGAGGAAAAGGCCGCACCGCGGAAAATGACCGGGGGAGCTGGGATCGAACTTGCGGAGTTGGGGGCCGCACCTGCGGTCTCGCTCCTGCGGAAAAATGGTCTGCACCTGCGAGGCTGGGACCGAAGGAGCGATCCCGCACCTGCGGCTGGGCAACCGCACCTGCGGTCACACCAGCTACAGCTGCACCAACAGTGTTTTAGCTGGTTTTTAGCCCTGTTGGGGGTCTGGGAGGCACCTGGGCCCACCCGAGCCCCCATCCAAAAATACCAACAAGTCCCAAATCATAAAACGGACTTACTCGAGCCCACGAAACACTCAAAACAACGCTAAAATTCAAAATCACACCCCAAAAACCCCAAAAACCTCTTAAGAAACTTCAAGTTCTTGATTTCTATAAATATGCGCCGGACCGACCTATACGACTCAGAATGACATCAAATTTTGCGGATAAGTCATAAATGACATAACAGAACCATTCTCGGTATCAGAATCACATTCGGACCTCGATAACATAAAATCACGTTCGAAACCAAATTTCAAATTCTATGAAAATCCTCAAAACTTCATTAACTCTCAATTTCTCATTTTTGATCCGAAACATGTCAAATCAAGCCCGTTCCTTACCAAATTTCACATATAACTCAAATAACATATATTGAACCTGTTACGGGCTCCGGAACCATAACACAAGCCCGGTAACGCATGTTTCACATCGAGGTTCATTTTCATAGCCTTTATTATTTTCCAGAAAATAATTTTCTTTAAAAATTCATTTCTCGGACTTGGGTCCTCGGAATTCGATTCCGGGCATACGCCCAAGTCCCATATTTTCCTACGGACCCTCCGGGACCGTCAGATCACGGGTCCGGATCCGTTTACTAAAAATGTTGACCAAAGTCAACTTTATTCAATTAATTCTCATAAATTCAACTCTTTATCAAGTTTCTACATAAAGTCTTCCTGGCTACGCGCCCGGGCTACGCACGCATATCAAGGTGAGATTAACAGAGGCTTTCGAGCCTCGGAACACAGTTTTATTTGCTAAATTTACACAGAATAACCTTTTGGGTCATCACAACAGCCCGGGGTTCATCTGAAGCCCCTGGGAACTCTGACGCACTGGGAATTTTGGGGTTTCTGCTGCTCTCTTTATGTTATTGATAAGCAATATATTGGCTCTTAATCTCTACTTTCTTACCTCATTAATTCTGCAGACTGGTGAGTAATGAGACTCTTGCGACTTATTCTCTTTATTTGTATTCAAACTGTTCATACCTTTGTGAATCAATGTGATGTTGCTTACCTTGTTCATGTTTAATCTCATTATCTTGTACTCCTGTGTTTGTCTAGTGTCTCAACATACTGGAATTCTAAGTTTCGATGCATGCCAGCTATGTGTGCATAATTTGATTAATTTTTTATTACTTTCAGGCTGTTCTGTTATTTTGATCACTAGTTGCTTTTAAATAAAACTTTCTCTCATGCCTTGCCTTGGATTCTTCTAGTGAAACTCTTAGGGGATCATCTCCTGCCCATAAATTATTTGTGTGAACTTCTTTCTGATGAATACTTTATGTATGTTCTAGTGTTTTCCCTCCTTTATGCTTACATGAACCTTATGTGCCAATAATTGTCTCAATGTTTAGTCAAACAAGTTGCTCTGTTGTGTTTTTTCTCATTCCTGCACTTTTTTGCATTGCCTAAAACTTCTAGTTGAATATCAATATTGTCACGATCCAAAACCCGGTTCAGGTCATGGTGGCACCTAACAGCGAGGTTAGGCAAGCCAACATATAAATCATTAGGAGATACTACCCCAGAACTCGATATTCTAGTTATTTACAATTTATAACAAATAAAATGCGGAATATAACAGCGATATGAGGTAAGGCCGTAGATATAAGCTGAGCCACAGCTAGGCCAAATATATACAACCCCGAAACCCAACATAACTACAACAAGTGTGTGTGCCAGGACTAGTGTCACAGTGTCAACGGGCGGCAACATAGATACAACAACTGAAATATATATACAAAATACAAGCCGCAGTCTGGAACAACAGACTGAGCAAAATGGAACTAGAAGGCTCCAGAGGTGCTGTCCGGATGACGCCAAGAAGATAGCTCACCGTATGGAGTGACACCGCGATAAGTATCTACCAGCGAACGGATGACCAGACGGACCAGCCTCAATACCTGCACAATCAAGTGCAGAAAAAGAAAGAAAGT
>ML273521.1:2281-35207 GCA_005239495.1 Nicotiana undulata
GGTAGGGTGGGTTGTATATATATATATATATATATATATGTGTGTGTGTGTGTGTGTGTGTTATGAACACGGGGTAATACGTTGGGTAGGAAAGGCAATCCAGGTCCGCTTGACTGGGTTCATCCGGTTAGGTGCCGGTCTCGTCCCTCGATTTTGGGGCGTGACAAATTTGGTTTCAGAGCCTAAAGTCTTAAAAGTGTCCTAGGATGTCTCGAAGCCGTGTCTAGTAGAGCCCTTCTTATTGGTGTGTTGTCGACCACATCTATAATTAGGGGGCTGCATGGACATTTAGGAAAATACCCTTTCATTGTTACTCTGTATCGTGCGATGAAGTGGAAGGTGAGAATATCTTTATCTAACTCGTGCATTGTCCTAATTTTCAGTAAATGGCACCCAAGAAGAGAGAGCTCGACTTGGCCTAGAGGCCAATGCCACCCCAAGTGTGGCCATAAATTCCTTATCTGACGGTGTAGGTGAGAATGATTCCCTGACCCTGATTCTGCCTTACCCTTCCATTCTAGGACAATCTGTTCCAATTCATGCTCCAACGGAGGGTGCCACATTCCCTCCCACTGATGTTCCTGATCCTTCCTCATTCCCAGCTTTCGGTCCTGGTATTTCTGATGGGGACCTTAGGGGAGCTATTCATATGTTGACTCAGCTAGTGGCCTCCAGGCCCAAAGATCACATGCTGCCCCTGCTTCCTCTAGCGAGCAAGGGGATTCTTCGGGTTCCAGAGTCAACCCTGCCAGAGTTCAGAGGCACCGACCCAGAGGCCGCTCCTCACGATTTTATAGATGAAATGTACAAGACTGTCCGAGTTATGAAGGCTACAGAGACAGAGGGAGTTGAGTTAGCTTCCTATCGTCTGAGGGGAGCGGCATATTCATGGTTCGAGATGTGGGAGAGTTCCCGTGGAGAGGGGAGCCCTCCGGCGAGGTGGGTCGAGTTTGTAGATGCTTTCACGGATCATTTCTTTCCTGCCGAGATTATGGAGCCCGTGCTGCAGAGTTTGAGGTCCTTAAGCAGGGCAACATGAATGTGTGGGAGTTTCATATGGAGTTTGTGCGCTTTTCCAAGTATACTACCCACATGATGCCGACTATGGAGGCTAGAGATCGTCGGTTTTTTCAGGGCTTTGGTCCCTTGGTCGTCAATGAGGCTGCTACAGCTGCTTTGCACTCAGATATGAACTATGGGGAGATTGTGGGATTCGCCCAGTCTTTGGAGGCCCTGAAATTAAAGATAAGAATGGAGAGAGAGAGAGAGCAGTAGTAGGGCCTGGTCAGCATGCAACCCTAGGAGTTCGGTCAGAGGTGTGAGATTAGCCCTTGGGAGAGGGTCATCAGGACCATCTCAGTCATATGCTCAGTCCTCAGCCAGTGCACCGCCATCAGGGCACAACTATCAGTAGGGAGGTCATTTTGGACCAAGTTCAGACATCAGGAGGTTCCATCAGTTGGGTCGTTCAGGTGGGAGGTTCCAGCAGCAGCGGAGGTCCCCATGTCCTAAGTGTGGGAGGTTCCATTCTGAGCCATTTTATCTGGATATCCTGGTATGCTATACATGTGGAGTGAGGGGCCATGTTCAGCGATATTGTCGTGCGCCGAGTCAGGGCACAGGTAGGGGTACTGCTCAACCATCCAGTTTATTAGCCGCTACGTCTTCGGCACACCCTCCAGCACCAGCAGGGCGCGGTGCAACTAGGGGTAGAGCACGGGGTTAAGGGGGACCCAGTCGATTCTATGCTTTGAGTGGTCGCCAGAGTGCGAAGGCTTATCCAGATGTTGTCACAGGTATTCTGATTGTTCAATCACATGACTTTTATGCTCTTATTGATCCCGTATCTTCATTGTCATATGTTACTCCATTTATTGCTTCAATTTTTTGTATAGAACCCGAACAACTTCATGAGCCGTTCTCAGTGTCGACTCCGGTTGGTGATTCTATTATGGTCGCGCGAGACTATAGGAATTATGTTGTCACAGTGTGTGCTCGAGATACCACGGCCAATCTTATTGAGCTAGGAATGGTGGATTTTGATGTTATCATGGGTATGAATTGGCTCTACTCGTGCTTTGCTAAACGTGACTGCCGAACCAGAATTATGAGGCTCGAGTTTCTTGATGAACCGGTTATTGAATGGAAAGGGAATGATGTTGTGCCGAGTGGCAGGTTTATTTCCTATCTTAAGGCCTCCAAGATGATCAGTAAGGGGTGCATCTATCATTTGGTCCAGGTTGCGGACACCACTTCTGAGGTGCCTGCTCTCGAGTCCGTGCCGGTTGTGAATACATTTCTTGAAGTATTTCCGAATAAGCTCCCTGGAATTCCACCAGATAAAGAGATCGATTTCGGGATTGATATATTACCAGATACGTAGCCAATATCTACTCCACCTTACAGAGTGGCGCCAGCATAATTGAGAGAGTTAAAAGAGCAATTGAAAGATCTAATAGAAAAGGGTTTCATTCGGCCAAGTGTGTCGCCTTGGGGCACACCGGTTCTTTTTTTAGAAAGAAGGATGGATTGCTTTGGATGTGTATTGGTATCGGCAGCTCAACAAGGTCACCATCAAAAACAAATACCCATTGCCTCGGATAGATGATTTATTCGACCAATTGCAAGGTGCTAGGTTTTTCTCCAAGATTGATTTACGGTGCGGGTATCACCAGCTAATGATCAAGGAGCAGGATATTCCTAAAACCGCCTTCAGGACTCGTTATGGCCACTTCGAATTTTTGGTCATGTCTTTTGGGCTAACCAACGCCCCAGCAGCTTTTATGGATATTATGAATCGGGTTTTCAAGTCGTTTCTTGACTCCTTCGTGATAGTCTTCATTGATGACATCCTTGTTTATTCGTGAAGTCGGGAAGATCATGCTAATCACCTTAGGGTAGTTCTGCGGACTCTTCATCAGCACCAGTTGTATGCAAAGTTTTCAAAATGTGAGTTTTGGCTAGAATCAGTCGCCTTTTTAGGCCATGTTGTTTCAGGGAAGGGATTCGGGTTGATCCCCAAAAGATTGCAGCGGTAAAGGATTGGCCTATACCAATGACCCCGACAGAGATTCGCAGTTTCTTGGGTCTAGCTTGGTATTATCGGAGGTTCGTGGAGGACTTCTCTACCCTCGCCTCCCCATTGACTAAGCTGACGCAGAAAGCAGTTAAATTTCAATGGTCCTATGCTTGTGAAAAGAGCTTCCAAGAATTGAAGTCGAGATTGACTTCGGCGCCAGTGTTGACCTTGTCAGAAGGTTCAGAGGGATTAGTGGTTTATTGTGACGCTTCGAGAGTTGGTTTGGGGTGTGTGTTGATGCAATGTGGTAACGTTATAACGTATGCTTCAAGGCAGCTCAAGAACCACGAGAAGAATTATCTGACGCATGTTTTGGAGCTTGCAGCGGTTGTGTTTGTATTGAGAATCTTGTGACATTATCTTTAAGGGGTCCATGTGGACGTGTTCACAGACCACAAGAATGTTCAGTATTTATTCAAGCATAAGGAGTTGAACTTAAGGCAGGGAAGGTGGTTAGAATTGCTCAAAGATTATGATATGAATATTTTGTACCATCCAGGGAAGGCGAATGTGGTAGCCGACACTCTTAGTCGGAAATCCATGGGTAGCTTGGCACATTTGGAGGCTGGCCAGAGGCCTTTTGCTTGGGAGGTTTATCAGTTGGCCAGTCTTGGGGTCTGTCTTTCGGCCACAGATAATGGGAATGTCATGGCGCGTAATGGAGCGAAGTCTTCGCTTGTAGCAGAAATCAAGGAAAAGTAATTCAGAGATCCAGCATTGGTACAGTTGAGAGAGGCAACTTTGAATCACAAGACGTCAGCACTTTCACTCAACAATGATGACGGTGTCTTGCGGTGTCAAGGGAGGCAATGTGTTTCGGATGTGGATAATCTTCGGGAGAGGGTAATGCCAGAGGCTCATATTTCCAGGTATTCTGTTCACCCAGATTCCACGAAAATGTATCATTATCTCAAGGAGATTTATTGGTGGAATGGTATGAAGAGAGGTGTGGCGGACTTTAAGGCTAGGTGTCCGAATTGTCAGCAAGTGAAGGCCGAGCATTAGAGGCCCGGTGGGTTGGCGCATCTTATGGAAATACCGATGTGTAAATGGGAAATGATCAATATGGACTTTGTGGCAGGGTTACCCCGGAATCAATGCAAGTTCGACTCAATTTGGGTAATAGTGGATCGACTCTCAAGGTCTGCGCATTTCTTGCCAGCCAAGTCCACCAATACTGCAGAACAATACTTTCAGTTGTATATCAAAGAAATAGTCAGACTCTATGGCACTCCAAATTCTATAAGCTTGGATTGAGGAGCCTATTTCACAGCTAACTTTTTTAGGAAAGTTCAACAAGGTTTTGGTACTCACGTAAATCTCAGCATAACATTCCACCCATAGATGGATGGTCAAGCGGAGCGGACTATTGAGACGCTTGAAGATATGTTGCGGGCTTGTGTTTTAGATTTCAAGGGTAGCTGGGATGATCACTTTCCACTTATAGAGTTTGCTTACAATAACAGTTTCCATGCTAGTATTCAAATGGCCCCATTTGAGGCATTGTACGGTAGGGGGTGTAGGTCTCCAATCGGATTGTTCGAGGTTGGTGAGGCAGAACTGCTAGGACCGGATCTTGTGCATCAAGCTATGGAAAAAGTTAGAGTCATTCAAGAAAGGATGAAAACTGCTCAGAGTCGTCAGAAATCCTATGCAGATGTTCGTCGTAGAGATTTGGAGTTTCAAGTAGATGATTGGGTATTCTTGAAGGTGTCTCCCATGAAGGGTGTGATGCGGTTTGGGAATAAAGTTAAATTGAGCCCAAGGTAGGTCGGGCCATATCAGATTGCTCAAAGGATAGGGAAAGTAGCGTATAGGCTGGAACTGCCCCCTGAAATGTCATTAGTGCATCCAGTGTTTCATGTGTCCATGCTAAAGAAGGTAACTGGAGATCCAGCTGCCATCGTGCCAGTTGAGACCATTGAAATTAACGAAGAATTTTCGTATGAGGATGTTCCGGTTGCTATTCTTTATAGGCAAGTCTGTAGGTTGAGAAACAAAGAAATTGCTTCTGTTAAAGTGTTATGGCGAAGTCAGTAAGTCGAGGAAGCCACGTGGGAAGCGGAAAGTGAAATGAAAGAAAAATACCCCCATTTGTTTAAACAAGTCTAGTAGTGATCGTGAGAGCTGCCATCTCTAAGTTATTATATGTTGTGTCAAATTTTGTGCAAAAAGCACCCCATTTTCCCCCTAAATGCCCTACTCTTGTAACATCTCAAGTTGTGCCATATTTGTGTATGTTGTGATTATTTGGGTAATGTGTAACTCCTTGAAGTAAGATAAAGTATGTGCAATTCATGTGATAGTTAAATAATATGCAAGTTGCGGTGTTAACTAAATTATGTATAAGCATGTTGAAGTGATTGAATTATATACGATTTAATGAGATGACTAAATTATGTGCAAGTTGTTGGAGTAATTGAAAATGCGTGAATTGGTTAAAATGTGTTTCGGGGGCTCTCTGACAGGTAGATAGGCCTAATTACAAAGGAAAATCCGGCGAAATTTTTAGAAAATATCGGAGTTAGTGAAAATTGGGGGTTAGCATTTTGTGTTGTCCAAAATGATTTCCCCAATCCTCATTCAAGGACGAATGATTTTAAGTGGGGGAGGATGTAAAGACCCGTAAAATTTCATGTCTAAAATAATGCCCGAATAGGTCCCCGTATTGTTATAATTGTAGAAGTTCTTAAAAATGGACCCTTTCTAAAGTAAAATGTACACCGGGACTTACAACATAATATTTTCCAGAATTGCGCTGTTATGCGATGCACTATGCGATCGCATAACATATATGTGTAACGCATAATGGTCGCATACATGAACATCCTTCTGTTCAATTTGAGGACAGCTATGCGGCCCAAGATGCGATCGCATTTTGGGAATGTGGACCGCATAACTGTCGCATCCTTGCACGACCATTTTTGCGGAGGAGGTAATAAGACGCACTATGCGATTGCATAACATATATGCGGACCGCATAATGGTCGCATACCCGGACAGTCCGGTTACTATTTTGGCCCATTTGAGGGCCAACTATGCGACAGGAATGCGGACCGCATAGCAGGAATGCGATCGCATTCCTGACCGCATTTCCAGCTTCGGGGCTTTTAAAATTCTAATTTTTGCACCCGACCCCCAGTTTAAGAAAACACCCCTCCCCTTCATTTTAGCATGCATCTGAATAAAAATAGAGAGAAGTGAGAATGGGTTCTAGAGAGAGAAGTCCCCATCTTCCCCAAATTGATTCTTCAAACATCACTCAGGCCCGGGAAGTATCGAGTAATCTTCATCTTCTTTACTATAAGAGGTAAGTCCCCACCCCATTTCCTTGTAATTCTCAGGTTTTAGCTAAAACGGGTAGAACACATGGGCTAATTGTGAAAATAAGAGATAAGACTTGCATGCATGTGAATAATCCTCCATAATCTAGTAAAGGGAAACAAGTTTGGGTAATTATTCACAAAAAGAGGGTTGGTAATCTAAGGGATCACATAGCTTTCGATAAAATGCCTAAATGAGTTAGAGTTATGTTCATGGTTCCTAATTCTAAGTGAGATATGTCACATTGTGGAATAGATTGTCGGTGCTAGACGGTCCGGTGATTTGTGATAAAAAAATTAAAGGGGATTCCGATTCGAGGTATGTATGGCTAACTTTAATTTTCGTAGAGTCAACTTGTTGGTGTCCGAGCATTCGGTATGAGTTTCTTGCTGAGTACATGTGAATTGATTGTCCGGTTACGTTGAGGTGTAAGATTTCATTTTCTGATTTTCTTAGTCGATTGCCATGTTAAGTGAAATTGTGAAAGGTGATTCCTTTGTGATTACTCCATCATGTGCAAGGTTCGATAAATGCTTGAATATGTTGGTATGAAAGAATGGTAACGAACCCAAATGTGTGAATGTATCTAAGTGCTAAGGGCAGTGTAGCAAGTGATGGAAAGGAGTTATGAATTGATTTAATTGAACTAAATGACCATGGCAATATCGTATATGACTCATTGTTTGGCAAGGTTTATTGTGGCTTGAGTTCATACGAATTGTTGGACGTAATGAATTTATATTCTTATTGATGAAAATCTTTGTGATTGATTATATGGTTGATAAAAACTATTGTGAACACAGATTGTTTGGTTGTTATGAAATTGTACTCTTGATGATATAAAGCCTTGTGATTGGATTATGGCTATTATTGTTGCTATGAAATGTGATTGTACGGTGGGATAGAGTTGCGCGCCACAATAGAATAAATAAGGTTGATATGAGAAGAAATAAGGGTGGAATGTGAATTGTACGGTGGGATCGGGTTGCACGCCGCAATAGAATGTAATAAGGCTGAAATGTGATTGTCCGATGGGATCGGGTTGCACGCTGTAACAGGAAGTAATAAGGGTGGATTGTTGAGAAGGAATAAAGGTGGAATATGATTGTGTTGAAATAAGAATCTGTGAAAACTCTCAATTGTGTTTGCTTCTGTATCTATGCACTATTAGTTGGTTCCTTTAACTGTCTTCTATCTGTGTATTGTTTGATTTTACTTAGAGTAAAGTTTGTCCATACATACTAGTACTATTCAACGGTACCAACTTCCCTTTTGTCGGGGGAGCTACATCTTTTATATGGATGTAGGTGGTTCCGTAGCTGGTAGCTCAGCCCGCCATTAGTGTTGTCTCCTCTTCATCTTTTCAGCAGTTCTGGTGAGCCCCATTTCCTATCGGGGCCGTGTGTGGACTATGTCATTCTCTTTTGCGTATGTTGAAAAAGGAATAGCTAGCAAGTTTATGTAATAGTCCTAGTACTCTTAGAGGCTCCGTAGACACTGTATGGGTTGTATATATATATTTTTTTTTTGGGCAGTAGTAGTACTCACTCGTAATTGTGGATCGCATCGGAAATGTTGTATGTAACTTGTATGTTTTGGATTATCAATTATTTAAAGTTAAAAGAGGAAAATGAACATATGTTGTAAATCGTACTTTTTATCTGAATTGGCTAATTCATACGGAACAACGCACATTATGAACACGGGGTAATACGTTGGGTAGGAAAGACAATCTAGGTCCGCTTTACTGGGTTTATCCGGTTAGGCGCCGGTCTCATCCCTCGATTTTGGGGCGTGAAACTTATGACTCAATTTAGTCTATTTTAAAACTTCAATGGAGATCTAAGAGAGTTTTGGGTGAGTTATAGTGAGTGCTACTCCTAAAAATGAAAGAGAATAAGCTACACTACCATTATATATGTATACCAAGCTTTGGAAATTCTGTCATTCCACATGCAAAATGGGCTTCCCTGTCCCGGTTATAGCACCCTGCAAGATAGCTGCCTTAGCCTACTGAAATGTGTTATCCCCATTTGACCCCTCTATATGCATATGTATCACCGGTCGATTGGCCGCATAAGAGGTCCAAGTTACCAAGCTTCATTTTATGCGTGGAGTGTAACATCATCCCCCCCACCCCAATGGAACTTTTTGTCATTGAATGTTGAATTGCTTCCCGTCATGATAGTCTCGTTATTTTCTCCCATAGTGCAGAATAAATGGTGGTACCTAGATTTTATATCTTCTTTAGCATCCCATGTCATTTCTTCCTTACTTTTGTTCCTTCAAAATACATTGAATGAAGCCACTTCTTTGGTTTGTAGCTTACGAATTTCACGATTTAGAATAGCCACCAAATATCTTCATAAGATAGATCTTCTATGACTTGAATCTTTTCAACAGGGATGATGCTGGATTAATCGCTCAAGCACCTTCGAAGAAAAGATATGTGGAACATCGGATGTACTACTTCTAATTCCGAGGGTAGTTCAAGGTTATTAGCCACTTGTCTGACCTTAATAATAATTTGGAATGGTCCTATGTACCGGGGTTGAGTTTTTCCTTCGTATTGAATCTCATAACGCCTTTCATAAGACACACCTTCAAGAACATCTAGTCTCCCACAACGAACCCTAAATCTTGTTTCGATTATCCGAGTAAGATTTCTACTTGCTCTAAGCGGCCAATAAATGATTTTTGATTGTTTTAACCTTTTCCATAGCATGTTATAGCAATACAGGGCCCAATAACTTAGTTTCACCAAATACAAATCAGCCGATAGGAGATTTGAATTTATATCTGTATATGGCCACATATAGTGCCATATGAATGCTAGCATGGTAGCTGATGTTGTAAGAAAATTTGATGAGTGGTATATGATCATCCCAATTTCCATCCATGTCCAAAATACATGCTTGTAACATGTCTTCTGGTATTTGAATAGTGCGCTCGGCCTGGCCATTGGTTTGTGGATGAAAAGTTGTACAAAGGATGATCTCGTTCCCAATCCTTTTTGGAATGATTTCCAAATGTCAGTTGTAAATTGGGCACCTCCATCTGATAGAAACCGGAACCCCATGATATAGAACTATTTCCTTAAAATACAATTTACCATAATCTTTAGCCAAGAATGTAGTCTTTACCAGATGGAAATGAGCTTATTTGGTGAGTCGATCCACTATGAACCATATGGAATCAAATCTTTGGCGTGCTCTGGGTAGTCCAGTAACAAAATCCATATTGATCACTTCCCACTTCCATGTTGGAATATCCTTGTTTTGCAACGACCCTCCTGGTTTCCGATGTTCAACCTTAAATTGTTGGAAATTTTGAGTCCTAGTGACATATTTAGCAATGTCTCCCTTCATATTGTTCCACCATTATAACTGTCAAATAGCATGATACTTCGTGGTTGACCCCGGATGAACAAAATACTAGGATTGCTGATTCTCTATCATGATCTGCTCTCAAAGTCCCCCGACATTAGGTACACATAGTCGATCCTTGTATCTAAGGACACTGTCTTTGGATAACTCAAAATCTTTCTTCTTCTTTTGAAGCAGATGCTTCCCCTTATCTTCACCAAGATTTTTTGACAAATCGTCATGCATTTACTTCATCTACTGATGAGGTCTCGACAATATTCTATATTGTGGCTCCTCGTTCAACGTTATCAAGCAATCCTACACCTAGGTTTCCTAACTTTTACAAGTCTTTAGTGATCTCCAACTTTTTCTCCTTCACATGCCGCAAGTTACTCATATGTACGACCCCATAAAATTTTCCCTAAAAACTAGGTTTCGGGGTGTCGAGGTAAGGACTCTTATGGTTGAACAATGCCTTGGGGAGTTGAAGGCAAAAGTTTGGAAAAATAGGGCATTTATGCAGCCCATTATGTTGACGCATAATTACTCTGCGGGTCGCAGAATGGCTGCTGAGTGAGAGAGTCATTTGGGCCATCATGACCCATTATGAGACCGCAAAATGATTTAGCGGGTTGCACCCTGATCGCATATCCAACTTTGGAATTTTGGGGAGGGAGATTCTGCGACACATTATTCATTTGGAGAACATGTATGCAGACTTATTCAATGTATAGATGCGAGGATCAGGTCTTCTAATGAATTTCAAATGTTGGAGATGGGGTTCAAAGGTTTATGGACAAAGGTTGAAGAAAGAGTCTTCGGTTGGGTGGTGTTAACTGGCTTTTGGGGATTGAGGTGGCATGGATAACACATGGTTAAGTGTATGATGAGGCTATATGGAGTTTTGATGTCTTTGGAATGACCCTTACCAAGCTAGAGGACGAATGTAAGTTTAAGTGGGGGACAAAGTAACGACATGTCCGGTCATTTTGAACATTAGCATTTCCGTTTGGTAATTTGAGAACTTAAGTAGATTCATATGATGTGTTATGACTTGCATGTATTGTGAATCTTTTTCCCAGTGGTTCTTGATTTATTTAGAATAATTCTTCTCATTCTGGAAGCTATAAGTTGGGAGGGTTGACCAGATTTGACTTTTGTGTAATTGACCTCATATTCAAAGTTTTGATGGAACTATCCTGATGGTTATTTTGGAGTTGGGTTTTTGTCCCGACTTGCATTTGAATATTTCTAGAATGTGTTGGTCCTAAATGGAAAATGTTGGAAATTAAAAGATTTGTAAATTTCATAGGTTATTAAGAATTTACTTTGATTTTATGGGGTTCGGATTGTTGTTCTAAGAGTTTCACTAGCTTAGCAACCCTTGTGAAAAAATTGAGGTGATTCCGAGTTTGTTCGACATGTCCAGGGGTAAGTGTAGAATTTACAATATGGAAATAGTTCATTAAGCTTTGGTTGAGGTGTAATGCATGGTTTTGAAGTTTATATGTGGGATTTAAGGCCCCAAGTAGGTCAATGTTATGTTTTGAAACTTATTGGTATATTTCGTTGAGGTCCCGAGAGGCTTGGGTGAGTTTCTGATAGGTTTGGACTGTGTTGCGCTCATATTTGATGTTTCAACGTCATTTCTTCAAGCATAAATATACCACATTAAGAAAAGGATCTCTAATGTAATGACCCAACCGGTCGTTTTACGTTATCGGACCCCCTTCCCCTAAATGAAACTTCCAATAGCGTCTTATCATGATTTATGACTTGCAGAGACGGGTGGTTCGAGATTCGGAAGTGTTTAGAGTTGTATAGGAACACTTATTTCCTTAAGGTTGGCATTTTTTACCAAGTTTGACTTCGGTCAACATTTTGAGAAAACGACCTCGAAATTGAGTTCCGACAGTTTTGGTAGCTTCTTATGATGCGTTCGGACTTGGGCGTATGTTTGGAATGGGTTTTGGATGACCCAGGGGCGTTTCAGCGCCCAATATCTAAACAAGAGTTTTCTTAAGTTCATAATTTGGTTTGGAACGTGTTTTTGTGTTATCGAGGTTCAAACGGAATTCTGAGACTAGGATTAGTTCCGTTATGTCATTTATGACTTCCCTGCGAAATTTGGTGTCATTCCGAGTAGTATACGTCAGTTCGGCGCATTGATATCGAATTCAAGAAATCGAAGTTCTTAAGTTTTGATTCTAGGGGTTTTGAGGGGTGATTCTGAGTATTAGCATTGTTTTGAGTGTTCCGAAGGCTCGAGCGAGTTTGTATTATGATTTGGGACTTGTTGGTATGTTTGGACGGGGGCTCGTGTGGGCCCAGGTGCCTCTCGGGCACCAAACGAGGCCAAAAACCAGCTGCAATAGTTGCAGGTGCACCTGATCTGGTGTGACCGCAGGTGCGGTTGCCCAGACACAGGTGCGGGACCGCTCCTGCAGACCCAACCTTGCAGGTGCGATCCCAGGTGGGCTGCCCAGTTCTCGCAGGTGCCGACTCCTGCACACAGGTGCGAGCTCAGGCCCTTGCCCCATTTTTCGCAGGTGCGAGCTATTGCTCGCAGGTGCAAGACTACAGGTGCGAGGCCACAGGTGCGGTCCTTGAGCCGCAGGGGCGGAACCACTGTTAGGCAGCGTGTTTCTTTAAAACACGGGATTTTGTTCATTTTCTCCATTTTCTTTCCACCATTGTCGACCTAGGAAGCTTGGAAAAAGGGCCAATTCACCTAGCGACTGAAGAGGTAAGTAAATTCTACCCTAGTATTAGTTTAATACATGAATTAGTAGTTAAATTAACTACTTAATTAGTGAAAATCAAGGAATTGGGTAGTAACATAGGGCTTTCGAGAAATTTAAGAATTTACCCGTGAATGAGCTATGAAATCAAGTAAAAATCATATATTAATGATCCTTAGGTTATGGGTGAGTGTTCCTTCGAGAATTTTCGAAATCCGAGCGTGCGGGCCTGGAGGTGAATTTTGGGGATTTCTTCAAGATTGATGAATTACTAAATAGATAGGAGAATTCCATTCCTTAAGTATAATTTTATATATTTACGTTACGTTTGATTAGTTTCGAGTCCTTGCGAGACGGATTCGGAGTTTCGGGCGCATTCTTGACCCGGGGAGTTAATTCGACGCGAGGTGAGTCTCCTTTCTAACCTTGTAAGAGGGAATTGTCCCCATAGGTGATTTAAATGCTATGTGTAATGTTTGTGGGGGCTATGTACGTACCAAGTGACGATAGTTTGTACGTAGTAGCTATTATTGCTATGTCCGGGTAGTTAGGCCTACATCATGCCTTGTATTCTTCCTTGTAATGAATTATATGTGATGAACTCATTTTATATGTAGTATTGGTTCCCTAAGGTTTATGAAAGTGGATAGTTGGGAGGAATTTTTTACGGAAAGTAAATTGTTAAAAGGATTATTGTGTGTGCATGTGACCGCTTTGCAATTTACATTCCGCGAGAGGAGTGTGATTTCCCCTATTCTCATGGGAGCGGGCCGTACGCCACAGCAGATTGAAAGATGCACTTATGGTTCGGGCCAGTCGAACCTCGGTAGTGCATAGGTATGATTAATTATGGCGAGGATGCACTTATGGTTCGGGCCGTTCGACCCTCGGCAGTGCACAGAGATGATTATTTTATGGCTCAGGCCTGTTATCCTTATCTCGTATGCGTTTGATAAATTGTTACTTATTTCATGGATATTGATTTGACAGATTATATGGGGAAGAATGAAGGAGTAATTTTTTATTTACTTCCAGCACTTACTCGGATCTCAGTGCCTTATATTTGCTGCTTTACTGCCTTTACATGCCTACTGCTTAAACATATCCTATCATATTATATTATTGGATCTTAGTGAGTCTCAAGTCGACCTCTCGTCACTACTTCTTCGAGATTAGATAGGATACTCAGTGGGTACATATTTGTTTATGTACGCATGATACGCTTCTGTACTTAATTGTACAGGTTCTAAGGCTAGTGCTTCAGGTTATCAGACCGGGGCTAGATTCTGGTTATAGCTGGATCTAACTTCACGGTGATCTGGGTCACCTGATCATCCTCGGCAGCATCATGGAGTTTTCTTTTGTTGTTTCCGGTTTATTTCTTCCACACAGTGGGACTGTATAGTATATCTTTTGTATATTCGGATAGTATGCCCGAAAGACTTGTGACACTAGTTCCTGGCACACACGTGGTAGCTATTATGGGTTATGGCCTGTATATATATTTGCTCACGCCTCCTTATGACTGTTTTGGCTAAAACTGGTTAAATATCCTTCTTGATTTATGTTTCGGACTTTAAAACGTTGGTATACGTTGAAATGTTTTAATCAAATGAGAAAGAACCCATAGTAAATTGAGTGTTCGCTTGCCTGACCCCGCTGTTGGGTGCCATCACGACCTGAGTAGGATTTTGGGTCATGACGCATGGTATCAGAGCTCTAGGTTCTTATAAGTCTCACGAGTCATGGGCAGACCCAATCGAGTCTTGCGGATCGGTATAGAGACGTCTGTACTTATCTTCAGGAGGCTATAGGGTGTTAGGAAACCTCTCTTTATTCATATTCTATCGTGCAGTCGATGGTTTACAAAAAAGAAGTCATTCTTCTATTCTCTCACAGATGGTGAGGACGGGCGCATCCGATGTTTCAGACCCGGGAGATGCCGCTACCCCCGCCGTCTGAGGCTGTGGCAGAGGCCGGGGGAGGGCACCGACCTGAGGTAGAGGACGTGGGCATCCCAGGGCTATTCCAGTTGCACCACCACCAGATGATCCTATCATAGAGGAGCAAGACGAGGTGCCCACAGCAGATCCTGCTCCAGTGGACTTCATGACGGTGCCAGGCTTCTAGGAGGTCATTGGCCTTATGATGCGGTTTATGGACACTATGTCCTAGGCTGGTTTATTTCCAGCAGATCCTGCTACTTCTCAGGAAGGAGGGGGAGTCCAGACACCTACTGCCCAGGCTGCGGGTCAGACAGCAGCATTACATCACACTCCGGGTACACTGCCCGTGGGTGGGGTCCAGCCTGTGGTAGCAGCACCTGAGCCCAGACCAGCTACGGACGACGATCCATAGAAGTTATTGGATAGATGGACTCGATTGCACCCTCCAGTCTTCGGGGGTGAGTGAGGCGAGGACGCCCAGGACTTCATTGATAGGTGCAGGGACAGACTGCACATCATGAGGATATTAGAGTCCCATGGAGTGGATTTCACTACCTTCTAGTTAGAAGGCAGAGCTCGCAGGTGGTTGCAGTCCTACATTCTCAGCAGGCCAGTAGATTCAGTGACAGATGATGAGGCCAGATTTTCAAAGTTATCTTGCCATGCACTCATGATATTACCTTTTGAGGCCGAGAGAGTGCGGAGATTTTTGGCTGGGTTGCATCCAGGTATTAGGGCCACCATGGCCCGGGAAGTGGAGATGGGTACTCCTTATCAGCTCATGGTAGAGATTTCTCGCAGGATCAGTGGGGTATCGGTCGAGGAGTAAAGAGAAGGGGCAGCATGACAAGAGGGCTAGATTCTCCGGGGACTTCACAGGTTCCCTAGTTAGGGGCCGAGGTCAGTTTAGCAGTAGTCAGCTCAGCAGGCCTTTAAATTCAACACCTTCACCACCTCCACGAGGTGCTCCAGCGAGGCCTCAGTTAAGCGCCATGCCAGAGAGTTCCTACCGCCCTCGAGCTATTCAGAGTTCACTCGGCGGGTATTCCAGTCATTAGAGATCCTCCAGTTCCTACTTCAGTGCTATGCTAGAGGATCCACATCGCTCTCCATCCATTCAGGGTTCTTCTTCGGGGCAGCAAGCTATGGTACCTGAGGTTGTTACGAGTGTGGGGAGCCAGGTCATATGAGGAGGCATTGTAAAAGGTTTCGGGGCAAGGTAGTGCAGTAGAGTTATAAGCCCATGGGTCCAGCACCAGCAGTCCGTCCACCTAGAGGAGGAGGAAAGGTCGGCAGGGGTCATCCTAGAGGTGGAGGCCAGTCAAGGGGAGGCCAGCCAGCTTCCGTTCACTCTAGTTGCGCTCAGTCTTCAAGTGCTCCGGCTAGATTCTATGTTATTCCGGCCGTCAGATGCAGTGGCCTCACACGCCATGATCACATGTATTATCTCAGTATGTTGTAGAGAGGCTTCAATATTATTTGATCCAGGATCCACTTATTCATATGTTTCAGCATTATTTTCTCATTTTCTTGATATTCCTCGTGAATCCTTGGGTTCTCCTATATATGTGTCCACTTCTGTGGGTGATTTTGTGGTGGTAGACCGGGTCTATCTGTCTTGTGTGATTACATTTTGTCCGTTCGAGACCAGAGCTGACCTTCTAGTGCTCGACATGGTTGATTTTGAGGTTAATATTGGCATGGATTGCCTATCTCCTTATCATGTCTTGCTAGATTGCCACGCCAAGACAGTTACTATAGCCATGCCTGAGTCGCCTAGGCTGGAATGGAGAGATTCCTCAGTTAGTGCAGCCAGCCGGGTTATTTCATTCCTGAAGGCTAGACATAGGGCCGAGAAGGGTTGTCTGGCCTATCTTGCTTATGTGCGGGACACCACCGCTGAGTCTCCGACGATTGATCAGTGCTAGTTGTTCGAGAGTTTGCTGATGTATTTCCTTCAGACCTTCCAGGCATGCCTCCGGATCGTGATATTGATTTCTGCATTGATGTATCCCCAAGCACTCAACCAATTTCTATTCCCCCGTACAGTATGGCTCCGAAGAAGTTGAAGGAGAAACTTGAAGAGTTGTTAGCTAAAGGTTTTATTAGACCGAGTGTATCACTGTAGGGTGCTCTAGTCCTATTTGTGCAGAAGAATGATGGGTCTATGCGGATGTGTATTGATTACCTCCAGTTGAACAAGGTCTCCAATAAGAACAACTATCCTTTGCCGCACATCGATGATTTGTTTGACCTGTTGCAGGGTGCTAGGGTGTTTTCTAAGATTGATTTGAGATCGGGATATCATCAGTTGAAGATTCGGGCCTCAGATGTCCCGAAGACTGCTTTCCGTACGAGATATGGCCATTATGAGTTCCTGGTGATGTCCTTTGGCTTGACTAATGCCCCAGTAGCATTCATGGACTTGATGAATAGGGTGTTCAGGCCATATATTGATTCCTTTATCATTGTCTTCATTGATGACATCCTGATTTATTCACGCAGCCTGGGTAAGCACGAGCAACATTTGAGAGTTGTGCTCCAGACCTTGCGGGAACATAAGCTATATGCTAAGTTCTCCAAGTGTGAGTTCTGGTTGGATTTCGTGGCATTTTTGGGGCATGTGGTATCCGGAGACGGTATCAAGGTTGATCCTCAGAAGATCGAGGCAATTAAGAGTTGGCCACGTCCTACTTCAGCTACAGATATCAGGAGCTTCTTGGGCCTAGCAGATTATTGCAGCCCCATTGACTAGATTGACTCAGAAGAATGCCCCGTTCCGATGTTCTGACGAGTGTGAGGCGAGCTTCCAGAAGCTCAAGGCAACATTGACTTCAGCACCGGTTCTAGTATTGCCTTCCGGCTCTAGGATGTATACGGTGTATTGCGATGCTTCACTCGTTGGTTTGGGATGTGTATTGATGTAGGAAGGGAGAGTTATTGCCTATGCTTCACGCCAGATGAAGGTTCATGAGAAGAATTACCCTGTGCACGATTTAGAGTTGGCGGCGATTGTTCATGCCCTTAAGATTTGGAGGCACTACTTGTATGGAGTGTCATGTGAGGTTTATAAAGACCACCGCAACTTGCATCACTTGTTCAAGAAGAGGGATCTTAATTTGAGGCAGCGAAGGTGGCTTGAGTTGTTGAAGGATTATGATATCACAATTCTTTATCATCCGGGCAAGGAAAATGTGGTAGCAGATGCCTTGAGCAGAAAGATAGAGAGTATGGGTAGCTTGGCTTACAATGCAGCAGAGGAGAGACCTCTATCCTTGGACATTCACTCTTTGGCTAATCACTTGGTGAGATTAGACCTTTCAGAGCCTCGTTGAGTTCTTGCACATGTGGTTGATCAGTCTTCGTTATTGGGGGAGATTAAGGCTCAGCAGTATGATGATCTGTGTTTGGCAGAGCTACGGGAGACAATGGTTCAGGGTAGGGCCAAGGAGATTACTATTGGAGATGATGGTGTTCAGATACTTCAGGGACGTTTATGTGTTCCTAATGTCGATGTCCTTAGAGGGAGGATTCTAGAGGATGCACACAGTTCTCGGTATTTTGTTCATCCTGGTGCTACAAAGATGTATCGTGATTAGAGGAAACAGTTCTTGTGGAGGCGGATGAAGAGGGACATTGTGGAGTATGTGGCTAGGTGTCCTTATTGCCAGCAGGTTAAGTATGAGCACTAGAGGCCAGGAGGCCTACTTCAGCAAGTGTCGATTCCTGAGTGGAAGTGGGAGCGCATCACTATAGACTTCGTGGTTGGGCTGCCTCGGACTTTGCAGAAGGTTGATGCAGTTTGGGTCATTGTGGATAGATTGACAAAATCGGCGCATTTCATTCATGTAGCTACTACTTATACTTCTAAGAGGCTAGCCCATATCCACATTCGGGAGATAGTCCGGTTACATGGTGTGCCGGTGTCCATCATATCAGATCGAGGTCCTCAGTTCACTTCGCACTTCTGGAGAGCATTGCATAGTGAGATGGGTACCCAGATAGATCTCATCACAACATTTCACCCTCAGACTGATGATCAGTCAGAGCGTACATTTCTGATATTGGAGGACATGCTCAGGGCATGTGTGATTGACTTTGGATGTCAGTGGGACCACTTCTTGCCTTTGGCCGAGTTTGCTTACAATATTAGTTATCAGTCCAGCAACGAGATGGATCCATTTAAGGCTTTGTATGGTCGACGATGTTGTTTTCCTATTGGGTGGTTTGATCTTGGCGAGGCTAAGTTGTATGGTACTGACCTAGTGAAGGATGCCTTAGAGAAGGTAAAGTTGATTCAGGAAAGGTTCCGCACAGCCCAGTCCAGACAAAGAGTTACGCGGATCAGAAGGCGCTTGATGTATCATTTATGGAAGGAGATAAGGTTCTGTTGAAGGTCTCGCTAATGAAGGGTATTATGAGGTTCGGGAAGAAGGACGAGCTAAGCCCACCGTTTATAGGTTTTTTCGAGGTGTTGAGGCAAGTTGGAGAGGTTGCTTATGAGCTTGCTTTACCTCCCAGCATATCAGGAGTTCATCCGGTCTATCATGTATCAATGCTCCGGAGGTACCACGCCGACTTCTCTCACGTAGTTGATTCCAACACTATTCAGTTGGATGAGAGGGTGGGCTACGAGGAGGAGCCAGTTGCCATTATTGATAGACAGGATCGCCAGCTGATATCGAAGAGCGTTTCAGCCGGAAAGGTCCAGTGGAGCGGCCAACCAGTCGAGGAGGTGACCTAGGAGTCCGAAGAGGACATGCGGAGAAGATATCCGCACTTATTTAGCACTTCAGGTATGATTCTAGACCCGTTCGAGGACGAACTTTTGTTTAAGATGTGGAGAATATAACGACCTGACCGGTCGTTTTGCATTATTGAACCCCGGTCCCCTAAATGAAACTTCCCATAGTGGCTTATCGTGATTTATGACTTGCCGGGATGGGTGGTTTGGGATTCGGAAGTGTTTAGAGTTGTATACGAATACTTAGTTCCTTAAGGTTACCCTTTTTGGCCAAGTTTGACTTCGGTCACCATTTTGAGCAAACGACCTCAGAATTGAGTTTTGACAGTTCCAGTAGCTTCGTATGATGATTTCGGACTTGGGCGTATGTTCGGAATGGGTTTTGGATGACCCGGGGGTGTTTCAGTGCCCAATATCAAAATGAGAGTTTTCTGAAGTTCATAATTTGGTTTGGAATGTGTTTTTGTGTTATCGAGGTCCGAATAGAATTCCAAGACCGAGAATAGTTCCGTTATGTCATTTATGACTTGCCTGCAAAATTTGGTGTCATTCCGAGTAGTATAGGTCGGTTCTGCGCATTAATATCGAATTCAAGAACTTGAAGTTCTTATGTTTTGATTCTAGGGGTTTTGAGGGATGATTATGAGTTTTAGCGTAGTTTTGAGTTTTTTGAATGCTCGAGCGAGTCCGTATTATGATTTGGGACTTGTTGGTATCTTTGGACAGGGGCTCGGGTGGGCCCAGGTGCCTCTCGGGCACCAAACGAGGCCAAAAACCAACTGCAATAGTTGTTGGTGCACCTGATCTGGTGTGACCGCAAGTGCGGTTGCCCAGATGCTGGTCCGGGACCACTCATGTGGTCCCAGCCTCGCATGTGTGATCCCAGGTGGGCTGCCCAGTTCTCGTAGGTGAGGGCCATTTCCCGCAAGTGCGGACTCCTACACGCAAGTGCGAGCCCAGGCCCGTGTCCTATTTTCCGCATGTGCGAGCTATTGCTCGCAGGTGCGAGACAGCAGGTGCGGTCCTTGAGCCGCAGGTGCGGAACCACTGTTAGGCAGTGTGTTTCTTTAGAACACGAGATATTGTTCATTTTCTCAATTTTCTTTCCACCATTGTCGACCTAGGAAGCTTGGAAAAGGGCTAATTCACCTAGCTACTGAAGAGGTAAGTAAATTCTACCCTAGTATTTGTTTAATACATGAATTACTTATTAAATTAACTACTTAATTAGTGAAAATCAAGGAATTGGGTAGTAACCTTGGTATTTCAAGAAATTTGAGAATTTACCCGTGAATGGCTATGAAATCAAGTAAAAATCATATATTAACGATCCTTAGGTTATGGGTGAGTGTTCCTTCGAGAATTTTCAGAATCAGAGCATGCGGGGTCGGGGGTGAATTTTTGGGATTTCTTCAAGAATGATGAATTGACTAAATAGATAGGATAATTCCATGCTTTGAGAATAATTTGATATATTTACGTAACATTTGATTAGTTTCGAGTTTTTGGGAGACGGATTCGGAGTTTCGGGCGCATTTTTGACCCGGGGAGTGGATTCGACGCGAGGTGAGTCTCCTTTCTCACCTTGTAAGAGGGAATTGTCCCCATAGGTAATTTAAATGCTATGTGTAATGTTTGTGGGGGCTACGTACGTACCAAGTGATGAGAGTTTGTATGTAGTGGCTATTATTTCTATGTCCGGGTAGTTAGGCGTACATCATGCCATGTATTCTTCCTTATAATGAATTATATGTGATGAACTCATGTTATATGTAGTACTGTTTCCCTGAGGTTTATGTAATTGGATAGCTGGGAGGAATTGTTTACGGAAAGTAAATTGTTAAGAATTATTGTATGTGCATGTGACCGCTTCACAATTTACATTCCGCTAGCGGAGTGTGATTTCCCCTACTCTCATGGGAGCGGGCCGTACGCCACGGCGGACTGAAAGATGCACTTACGGTTCGGGTCGTTCGACCCTCGGCAGTGCATAAGTATGATTAATTATAGCAAGGATGCACTTATGGTTCGGGTCGTTCGACCCTCGACTGTGCACAAAGATAATTATTTTATGGCTTAAGCATGTTGTCCTTATCTCGTATGCGTTTGAGAAATTGTTATTGATTTCATGGATATTGATTTGACAGATTATTTGGGGAAGAATGAAGGAGTAATTGTTTATTTACTTCCAGTACTTACTTGGATCTCAGTGCCTTATATTTGCTGCTTTACTGCCTTTACATGCCTACTACTTTCATCGTATCCTGTCATATTACATTATTGGACCTTAGTAAGTGTCAAGTCGACCTCTCGTCACTACTTCTTGAGATTAGATGGGATACTCACTAGGTACATATTTGTTTATGTGCTCATGCTACGCTTCTGTAACTAATTGTACAGGTTCTGAGGCTTGTGCTTCTGGTTATCAGACCGGGGCTAGATTTTGATTATAGCTGGACCTGACTTCATGGTGAGCTGCTTCTCCTGACGATCCTCGGCAGCATCATGGAGTTTTCTTTTGTTATTTCCCGTCTATTTCTTTCAGACAGTGGGACTGTATAGTATATCTTTTGTATATTCTGATACACACGTGGTAGCTATTATAGGTTATGGTCTGTATATATATATTGGCTCACACCTTCTTATGATTGTTTTGGCTAAAACTGGTTAAATATCCTTCTTGATTTATGTTGCGGACTTTAAAACATTGGTATACGTTGAAATGTTTTAATCAAATGAGAAAGGACCCATAGTAAATTGAGTGTTGGCTTGCCTGACCCCGCTGTTGGGCGCCATCATGACCTGAGTAGGATTTTGGGTCGTGACATCTAATTTCTGTTTTTCCTCAATCATTAGATCCATATCGTAATTATGGAACCATAGAAAAAAAATTGTCGAATTTGGACATCGTATGAGGGAGTAGTGCCCATTTTAGTAACAAAAACAACAAACTCAGTTTGACCTCAACAGGTGGGGTCTAGGGAGGGTAGTCTGTACGCAGACCTTACTCTTACCTCATGCGGGTAGAGAGGTTGTTTCCAATAGTCCCTCAGCTTAGTAAGGGCAATAAGAATAATAGGAAAGAAAGTAAGGAAGAAAGATGGAAGAGAAAAGAAACAGGGAGAGATAAAGGATAAGTAGTACCAAATAATAACATCGGAGAAAAATATTGGTGTTGGTGCTTCACATATGCGAAGTGGGGTCCGCATTTGCAACCTTGCAGGTGGGAAAAATGGTCCGCTAATGTGTAAATGGTAGCTGGGAGACTGCAGGTGTAGCTTTTTGCGCGCAATATCAAAATCCATGTGTACTTAAATCAGACTGCGTTCATTTGGTATTTTGAGCATATCTTGAGTTCTAGAGCTCCCTTTGAGGTAATATTTGCAGCGTTCATTTTGTTTTTTTGATGGAGGGTCAGTATCTAACCTCAATATTTGTACTTTTACCATGATCAAGCTAGTTCATATGTTAACTAATCCATGTTTTGATTTGAAAATTGAGGGGTTTTATCCAAACGTTTTTCAAAGGGAATAATTGAGTATTGAACATCGATTCGGAGTTGGAATTAGTTGAAATTAGAATTGTTAGACTCATATTCAAATGGATTGTCAGAATTTGTGAGTTGTTAGGGTTCCATGATGTGGGCCTTGGTTGACCTTTTGTTGACTCTTAGTATTTTATTATAGATTCGACCTTTAGAGTCGTTCGAAGGTCGATTCGCGCGAGATGGAATTTTTAGAGTTTTTTTATGGATTTCTTGAGGTAAGTATCTTAACTAAACTTTGTTGTGGCACTAGTTTCCAGAGGTATTCATGATAACTTCATGCTATGGATGGCGCACATGTTGGGTTGAGCCCATGTGCGTGCATATGAGTATTGTTCATGGTTGCGGTATTGCTTAGGATATGATATGCCTTGAGTTGACTGCTAAGCTTCATGTTGTGATTTTTCATATAAATTTACCCTTGTTATGAGCTATTTGAGCTATATTTGAGGTTACATAAAGGTTAATCCCCTTTCAAAACCAGATAGATTTTTACTTTCGTAATGTATTTGCCTTATTTGAGCTGTGATAGCACACTTTGCATATGCCTACCGTAAGGCTACAAGGCCCTGTAATATATCGCCAAGGAATTTGAATATTTTTTGTGCGAGGTAGACGTATATGTTTTAGGACAGTAGGAGTTGATGGAATGTTTTGGTAGAGAAAGGAAATTCTCAGGTCTATTTCGCGCCTGCAGAAATGTTTTGTAGGCCACATAATCATCGCAGAGTTGAGCAGGTGTTTGTCGAATTTGATGGTCGTTTTGCGGTCCATTACGCGATCGCATAGTTGTTTCGCAGTCCGATATTTCCGTTGCAGATTTGGCCTAAGAATTTTGTTGGATCATTTTGCGGCACATTCTGCGGTCGCATAAGTGGTATGCGGATCGCAGACCTGTCGCAGACCGATTCAGTGCAAGCTAGCTTTTGGGCATCATTTTCGTGGTCAATTTTGCGGACAGCATATCTTTTATGCGGTCTATTCTGCGACCACAGATCTGAGTTCGGAGGGTCCATTTTTCCTATTTTATAATCCGGACCCATTTTGATAAGTAGCCTTTTGGGCTTATTTTTGGGACATCTATATGTTTATTTTAGAGAGAGGAAATAATGTTTTAGATGGAGAAGGAGGAAACCTAACATTCTAATCACATATTTTGCACCAATCTTCAAGAATCAAGAAAAGTCAATCACTATATTATCATATATCCAGGTAAGTCCCACTCCTAATCTTTCATGCAAGAGGTTACGAGTTATATATATTATGGATAGTCCGTACATGTGATAATAGAATGTAGTATATGGGGTGAACTAACCATTTTGGGTAGTTCCTGCTGAAATTTGTTGAGGGAGGAAGGGATTACAATTGTAGAGCTTTATAGTCTATTTTGCATGCTATGTGTTTGTAAAAATCCCTAAGAAAGTTACACAATGTGAATCCTTCTAATTATTATCCAACTTTTGCTATCTTCCTATAGATTGTTATTGCTAGAAATGTTAGGACGTTGTAGTAACCTAAGCAAAGTGCAAACAAGTTATGTTGGCTACACTCCTCTTTTAGAATTTGTTACACCCCACGTTTTTGTACGTGCAAGTACTCCATAAGATAATTGATGCAAGCTCGGGAATGCGATGTTACATCTCGCATTTTCGGACGTTAAGGTTTCATCGAAAAGTTAATCGACGCAAGCTCCAGAATGAGATTATTTTGAGGTTACAAGTATTATGCTATTCCAAACAAGAGATAAGTAAATTCTCAAAGGTTATAGGGTAAGCAAATCGAAGAAAATGAGTTTCGTCGAAATCCGTCAGTTTGGGATAAATTATGGCTCGAGGTAAAATACCCGATATTTATGGACTAGTACCATACAAGGTACCACATGGCTATGATAGTAAAGTGTAAAAAGTGTGTTAAAATAAGTGTTATTTTAAGTAATTTGAGATAATTCTTAATTATATAGGTAATTGATTAATTATTGGATAGTGAAAAATTATCAAATTAATCATAAGATTAGTTACTAAATAAATGGTGATTTTGGATAAAGCTTGAACTACAAAAAAATGTGGCAGCCCATTAATCTAACATTGTGACTCTTATATAATACTTGAAAGGTGGCAAAAATTTAGTAGATTATGTGACATTACTCATCAAATAAGTGGGCCACACCCACTATAAAAGCTTTCCTTGTTATATTTCATTTCCTAATATCAAAAGATCAAGAACAAAAGAGTGGCTGGTCGAAATGGATCCTTCAAAGAGCAAAATAACTCCCTACATCATTAATGAGAATGGAAAATGTTTGCATTAAGGTGATGAATCCACAGAGAGCTATTGCAACGTGAATTACAAAGCTTTACAAAGAATTCATGTGAACCTTTACAAAGCTATTGCGACGTGAATTACAAACTCTAAGGGAGCACGGTATAATCTTTCTCAAGAATATCATACGGATTCATCCCTACTTTGATCCTCCGTTACATGTTTTCACAAAAGAAAATCGGTTCAGATATGTTAAGGTTATCCATTCTTTATTTTTGGCATGATCCAAATTATACAAATTAAAGGAGCAAAATACGCAACATTCAAAAATTACTCAATTCATAGAAATATTAGGGGTGTTTGTATTCTTGATTTTTCACGTGAATTATTTAATATATCTTCTATTCATGGTTCTCAGAAAAATACATATTTGATAAAATTTATCTGAAAGTCATATTGATATTTATTGCATTTCGAGAAAATATTATTAACGTATTTCTTATGCATTTCATGCATTTATACATGTACAACCCATGATCAGATGATGTTATATACACGTATATATATATATTTTATTTATATGGGATATGGGAAAAGGTTACCGCGTTATATATGCACCTCCACCTGATCAACTAGTATACGTTAATGATATTGCCCACAATGGCCGAGATGATTTGATGAGATGCACTCAGAGGCTCTACAATGTTATGAATGCATATACCCATGCACGGTATGACATTTATATGCATATGCATGACATTATAAGAATTAAAAGATTCACATGGCTATTAAGACTTACATGTCGATTCTTTTACTCCATGTTTCTCTCATGTCTATTGTTTACTGATTTTCATTCCTTATATACTTGGTACATTATTTGTACTAACGTCCCTTATTCATGGGCATGTTGTATTTCATGCCTGCAGGTCCCGATAGACTGGTCGAGAGCCCTCCAAGTAAGTTATCAGCTCAACGAAAGGTGTTGGTGCGCTCCATTTTCTTTAGAGTTAATTCTTTGGTTAGTATGATTTAGGCATGTATTATTTGGTATGGCGGGACTCTATCCTTACCTTTATGAAAATTATGTATTATTAGAGGCTTGTAGACAAATATCATGTACATAAAAGATTATATGGCCTTGTCGTCCTATGTTGAGTGTACGAGTTGTTATTTTTATCATATAGGCCCGTATGTCTTATGTATAAATGGGTATCACATGTTGTATTCTACTTATCTCACGACATCTTTCGGACTCCGTTACGTATGATAGAATGATATGAAAGATATGTTACGTTTGTACTAGGTTGAGTAAGGTACTGGGTGCCCGTCGCGACCCATCGGTTTGGGTGATGACAAAAGTGGTATCAGAGCAGTTCTGACCTAGGGAGTCTACAAGCCGTGTCTAGAGAGTCTTGATTATGAGTATGTCGTGCACCACACTTATAAGAAGGAGGCTACAGGGCATTCAGTACTGTCACTCTTTTTTCTTACTCTAGATCTTGTGGTAGAGATCATTTATAATAATTCAAACTCCTAGCTTTTATTTGTCCATAATATGATGATACCTCCAGTTGGTAAGAGATTGAATGTGGATATGGAAGAGTTGAGCCAGAGGAAATAAATTTTTGCATCATACTTATGATGGATAAATATGAGGTATTCAGCAGATTATGTGTATACTAAGATGTGTAAGCTCCTTGGTAAGGATCCCTAAGGTAAGAATACTTAAACACTCTTACGGTAAAAAGGAATAACAGAATCGGAACGAAGACACAAATTTTAGCATGTAAAAGAAGCAAAGTGAAAAAGGGAACGAGGTACCCAGTTAATAAAGATTATCATTATTTACCATTCAGGAAGGGAGATATAAGCATTTTGAGTTACCTTCAACAGTGACAGATGTACGTACAATCGGCCACACTGACCTCAATTATGCCCTATGGGAGCTAACATGTAAAGACCCGTAAACTTCTACGTCTGGAATAATGCCTGAATAAGTCCCTGTATCGTTATAACTGTAGAAACTCTTAAAACGGACCTATTTTGAGTAAAAACTACCCCGAAACTTGAAAAAAAAAATTTCCATAATTGTGCTGTTATGCGACGCACTATGCGATCACATAACGTGTATGCGGACCGCATAATGGTCGCATACCTGGACAGGCTATTGTCCAAATTGAGGACAACTATGCGGCCCAGAATGCGATAGTATTTTGGGTATGCAGACCACATAGTTGTCGCATTCGTGCCCCACGGTTCTTACAAAGGAGGTTATGCGACGCACTATGCGATCGCATAACAAGTATGCGGACCGCATAGTGGTCGCATAACTGGGCAGATTGTTTTCCCATTTTGGCCCATTTGAGGGCCAACTATGCTATAGGAATGCGGACCGCATAGCATGAATGTGATCGCATTCCTGACTGCATTTCTGTGCCAGGGCTCCTGTTTTCTAAATTTAAAACCCGACCCCCTGTTTAATAAAACACCCCTCCCCTTCATGTTTAAGGAATCTTTGAACAAAATAGAGTGAGGGGAGAGAGGGTTATTGAGATAGAAAGATCCTTCTTCGTCAATTTGATTTTTCCAAAATCACTCAGGCTTGGGAATTTTGAGTAATCTTCTTCTTCATTCTAACAGGTAAGTCCCCACCCCATTTCCTTTCAATTTTTAGATTTTTGGTTAGTAGTAAAACTCTCCTAAATGGGTTCTTTAAGATGAAAGTGAAGAACCTTGAATGCATGTTCATTTATTGTCACAATCTAGTAAAGGGAAGTGGGTTAGAGTAAATAATCACATAGAGGGGGTTGGTTCTCTGAAGGGTCACATAGCATTCGATAAAATGCCTAGGCGAGTTCGAATTGTGTTCATGATTCCCAATTCTAAGATGAGTGTGTTACATTATGAATTAGATTGACGTTGCTTGACGGTCCGGTGATTTGGGAATATGAATTAGAAGGGAGTTTTGACTACAGGTATGTATGACTAACTTTAACCTTTGTAGAATCCTCTTGTTGGTGTCCGAGCATACAATATGTGTACTTTGTTTGAGAATATGTGAATTGACTATCCACTTATTTTGAGGCGTAATACTTCACTCCCTGAATTTTTTGTTGACTACTATGCTAGTTCAGATTGTGAAAAGTGGTTTGTTGTGCCTATCTTATTGTGTTGCAAAGCTCGTAAATGTTCGAGGGTATCGATATGAAAGTATGTGTTAATGAATGAAAGAATGTTAATGTGCCCACGTGTGGTAATGTATATAATGGCTAAAAATCGTGCGTGGTAAGTAATGAAAAAGGGTATTGTGAAATGATGTAATTGAGTTGAACGATTATGGAAACACCGTGTACATGAATTACTACTTGGTGAGAATCATTTTTCCTTGAGACCGCATGGTGAATTGTTGATATGAACTTGTGTTCCAAGTAATGAAGATCCTTGTGATTTAATTGTTGGTGATTGTTGTTATGAAATGTGATTGTCTGGTGGGATCGGGTTGCACACTGCAACACGAGGTAATAAGGGTGGACGAGGTAATAAGGGTGAGTGAGGTAATAAGGGTGGACTAGGTAATAAGGGTGGCCGAGGTAATAAGGGTGGAATGCGATTGTGTTGAAATCAGAATCTGTGAAACTCTTGAATATGGCGGTGTTGAAAGGAGAATCTGTGAAACTCTTGATTTTGGGTTGTTTTTGTTTATGTGCAATATTTGTCGTTCCATTAACTGTCTCTTATCTGTGTATTGCTTGATTGTTCTTTGGGTAAAGTTTGTTCATACATACTAGTACTATTCCACAGTACTAACGTCCCTTTTGCTGGGGCGCTACATCTTTTATATGGATGTAGGTGGTTCCATAGCAGGTAGCTCAGCCCGTCGTTAGTGGTGCCTCCTCTTCAGCTCTTCAGTAGTTTTGGTGTGACCCTCTTCCTCTCGGGGCCGCCTGTGGATTATGCCATCCTTTTTTCTTATGTTGTAAAGGTATAGCCGGGGCCTTGTTGCCGGCAAGCTATGTAAAACTCAGAACTCTTAGAGGCTCCGTAGACACTGTGTGGGTTGTATATGTATATGTACATGTATATTTTGGGCGGTAGTTGTACTCACTCGTAACTATGGATCGCGAATCGAAAATGTTGTATGTAACTTGTACATTCCGAATTATCTATTGTTGAAAACTAAAAGAGGAAAAACGGAATTATGTTGTAAAGTGTACTTTGACTCTAAATTGGCTAACGCATATGGAATAATGTACGTTATAAACACGGGGTAATACGTTGGGCAGGAAAGGAAATACAGGTCCGCTTGACTGGGTTCATCCGGTTAGGCGCCGGTCTCGTCCCTCGGTTTTGGGGTGTGACAAACTTGGTATCAGAGCCTAAGGTTTTAACAGTGTCCTAGGGTGTCTCGGAGCCGTGTCTAGTAGAGCCCTTCTTATCGGTGTGTTGTCGACCACATCTATAAGTAGGGGCCTGCATGGACATTTAGGAAAATACCCTTTCATTGTTACTCTATATCGTGCGATGAAGTGAAAGGTGATAATATCTTTATCGACTCGGCCTAGAGGCCAATGCCACCCCAAGTGTGGCCATAAATCTTTCATCTGATGGTGCGGGTGAGAATGATTCCCCGACCTTGAATCTTCCTGACTCCTCCATGCCAGGCTAGTCTATTCCTATTCCTTCTCCATCGGAGGGCACTGAAATCCCTCTCGATGATGTTCCTGATCCTTCATCAGTCCCAGCTTCCGGTCCCAGTATTTTTGATGGGGACCTTAGGGGAGCTATCCAGATGTTGACTCAGTTAGTGGCCTCGCAGTCCCAAAGATCACATGTTGCCCCTGCGTCCTCTAGCGAGCAAGGGGATACTTCAGGCTCTAGGGTCAACCAGTTTCTGCGGTTAGCCCCTTCAGAGTTCATATGCACCGACCTAGAGAACGATCCTCAAGATTTTGTAGATGAAATGTACAAGACCCTCTGGGTTATGAAGGCTACTGAAAAAGAGGGAGTTGATTTAGCTTCCAATCGGCTAAAGGGAGCAGCATATTCGTGGTTTGAGACGTGGGAGAGTTCCCGTGGAGAGGGGAGCCCTCCGGCGAGGTGGGTTGAGTTTGTAGACGCTTTCATGGATCATTTATTGACTGCCGAGGTTATTGAAGCCCGTGCTGCAAAGTTTGAGGTCCTTAAGCAAGGCCACATGAGTGTGTGTGAGAACCATATGGAGTTTGTGCGCTTGTCCAAGTATGCTACCAACATGATGCCGACTCTTGAGGCCAGAGTTCATTGGTTTGTTCAGGGCCTTGTCAATGAGGTAGCTCCAACTACTTTTAATTCAGATATGAACTATGGTAAGATTGCGGGTTTTGCCCAGGTTACGGAGGCTCAGAAATTGAACATAAGAATGGAGAGAGAGGGTAGTAGTATGGCTCGGTCAGCGGGCAACCCTGGGAGCTCTGTTGGAGGTGGGAGATCAGCCCTTGGGAGAGGGTCACTAGAGCCATCTCAGTCCTATGCTCAGTACTCAGCTAGTGCACCGCTATCAGGGCACAGTTATCAGGAGGGAGGTCGCTTTGGGCCCGGTTCAGATAGCTGGAGGTTCCACCAGTCAGGTTGTTCTGGTGGGACGTTTCAGCAGCAGCGGAGGGCCCCATGTCCTAAGTGTGGGAGGTTCCATTCTGAGCCATGTTACTTGGATATTCCGATATGCTAGAGATGTAGAGTGAGGGGTCATATCTAGAGGGATTGTCGTGCTTCCAGTTGTTGATATCCAATTTTTTCTAAAATTATTTTTCAAACTTGCATATAAGCTCACAAAGTTATCATTATCCAGCAGATAGGCCGAGCCGAGCCATCAGGGATACGAACTAACCCTCCCCTTTACAGAACTCACGATTTTCCTTTGGATGCAGGCACAAAATACGGCAAAAGCCCAAAACATCCTATTATCCCCGCAAGACGCATACTTCTCAAGGATACGCTCTCAAACTCGTCGCACATGCCGACGCTTACTATTATTGCAAACAACGCTTCATTAACTACAATCATATCGCCAAAATTTATCATCAGCTAAGAACTCTTACTTCATTTTATTTTCTCGCATTGCAAAAGGCTACTATTCTGCCTTCCGAGGTTAAGCTCTACCTCCATCTGCATTCGCATCTCTGCATAAGGCAATAATTCTGCCTTCCGAGGTTAAGCTCTACCTCCCCTGCATTTTCCTGCATTGCATAAGGCTACCATTCTGCCTTCCGAGACTAAGCACTGTCTCCCTGCATTTTCTTGCATTGCATAAGGCTACTATTCTGCCTTCCGAGGTTAAGCTCTACCTCCCCTGCATTTTCCTACATTGCATAAGGCTACCATTCTGCCTTCCGAGACTAAGACATGCCCCCCTGCATTTTCTTGCATTGCATAAAGCTATTATTCTGCTTTCCTAGGTTAAGCTCTACCTCCCCTGCATTCGCATATTTGCATAAGGATACCGTTCTGCCTTCCGAGACTAAGCACTGTCTCCCTGCATTTTCTCGCATTGCATAAGGCTACCATTCCGCCTTCCGAGGTTCTACGCTACCTCTCTCCGCATTTTACTTCATTACGCAAAGCTCCTATCTACCTTTTCAAAAGCAATCACCTTTCGTTACCTTATTTATTTACGCTTTCTTTGGGGCTAAGCTCTACCCCTCTTTCCTTTCGCAAATTGCACGACTAAGCTTTGTCTTGGCGACATCATACTACTGCATTCTTCATGAGCTGAAATATCGCCAACTTATCCAAAGGCGTCATCGTTCAGAGGCACCATCTCCATGGCCCGAGAAAATCATTTCATGGCCTGAGGATCTCTTTATTTCAATCTGCACATCATTATTCAAAGGCATCATGGTTCAGAGGCACCATCCTCATGGCCCGAGAACATCATTTCATAGCCTGTGAATCCCGCACAAGGCGATTCATGGCCCAGGACATCATGGTCTAAGGACATCATCCTAAAATGTCTGAAGACAGCATTCATAGTCCAACGGAAACTTGCATTATGTTTATATTATGCACAATATGCTTGTTATGTATTTGCAGGTAATCCGGCCGGAACAGCCAACTAGGCAGGAGAGGACCGCTCCAGTTCTCCGATACAACCCCGTAAGACATTCCAACTTTACCTTACCTCGCACCTTGTGTCTGTTCTTGTGAAACATCACCGGTATATTTTGCCGATGATTCCTGAACTACATACGGCCTGATTCCTGTAAAACCAGGGATATGCAGGCACCTCAGAAACCAGGGTGCAGCCTGAATCGCTTCAAACCGTTTCGCTCGATCAAAATTGGCCATCATATCTTTACCCGACAACTCTTTCATCCTTCCCGGGTAAAGAGGGACAGTTGTTGATACCCAATTTTTCCTCAAATTATTTTTCAAACTTGCATATAAGCTCTCAAAATTATTCTTTATAATAATGGGTATTTTTCCCATATTCTTCCATATTTTTTATCAAATTATTTTCATTATTTATTTAATATTTCATATTTTTTAATTATTCATAAATTGTGTTATAAATAATCTCAAATTGTTTCCCAGCTCGGTATATCATGTTTAATCATTTTTGTCCATTAAGATTCAATTATTTCATAAGTTAGCCAATCGGGCATGATTTAATTTTAATTACAGTAATTTTGCAATTATAGCCCTATGGTATACTTTATGATATTTTTAATTCAAAAAGTATTCATTTTTATTATTTAATTACTGTAATTTCATCTATTAAAACTCAATTTCATTTTTTGTACAATTATTGGTGGTTTATTTAATTATTTATCTATTTTGGGGTATTTAATATCTAGCCCCTTGTATTTTAAAATCTAGCCTAATTAATACCCAACCCAGATCCTAAACCAACCCGGCCCAACCCTTCAGATCATCTGAGCCGTTGATC
>MDKH01133971.1:0-14254 GCA_005239495.1 Nicotiana undulata
TAATTTAAATTATGGTATATGATAGGTAATTAAGTATACTAACTGTAATTATCTCTAATCTTAGATATTGAGGGTAATAAGGTTTAATATATGGCATAGAAAGGTAAAAATTCCTACTATTTTTACCAAGTTTTACCCAGCCTTGGTCCATTAATTTTAAAGAGCGCGGGCTGGATCAATATGCTAATGGGCTGAGTTGGGTCAGACATTGGCGGGGCGGGCTAGGTTTAGTATGACATGTTTAGATACATCCTTACCATTGTATGCATACAATGCATCTGCTGCCCCTAGGGGGTAAAATTATTATAGGGTAAAATTGGAGAGAATAGAAAGGGCAAGAAGCCAACAAGTAGGTTAAAAGAGTACGTAGAGTGGGAAGTTGGTAAATGAGTTTCATAATGCCGTAATGGTCCCAATTCCCAACTTGCATTCATTACTCATCTATTCAGTTGTTGGGACTGTTGCAGCTATCTCTCAGATTTCATCAGTCACCAGTGATCAGCCCCATGCCTGTTTCCTCTTCTCCAACCATCTTCATATACCTTCCTCTGCACTTTCAGATTTTATTACTCTTCGGGACCAATATATTTCATTTGCTTTCTTTCTAGTATACTAGTACTAGTACTACTACAGGTTCATAAAAGAACAAGAAACGATTATTAGTCCAACATTGCCAATTAGCTCCTCGTAACATTTTTAAAAGACTAACAACTTGTTGAGAAAAAATAAAGTTCATCTTTTCTACTCCCTTCGTTGCATTTTAGTTGTCCATTTTGAACTTTTCAAGCCCCTTAAAAAATAATAAAATGAAATATGTATGTTGTAAAAGTATTGTAATAGCATTTCCAAAAGTATTGTAAAATGATTTGAGGAATGAATAGTTAATGATAAGGATAAAATACGGAAAAAATGATAATTTTTCTCTTGATTTAGTATAATAGACAAGTAAAAGTGAAAAATATATCTTTAATATAGTAGACAAACAAAGTGAAGTTAAATTCATAAATGATGCCAGACACAACTTCAGAACAATACAAATAGTGGTTCTGAATTTGATTTTGAGTTTGAGTAATGTAACTTTCTTGAAATAAAAGATTCTTGTTAAAGTACAACGTTTGTGGGTGAGAGTTGAATTTTTGAATTGAAATGCTCGTCTAAACCATATCTTCAAAAAGTTATTTGCAAGGGCAGTTTAAAAATTCTATGAACAAATGCAGGAAGTGGGTGAACCCATATATTAGTAATATAAGTTACACCATTTATATGATATTATGTTACTTACGAAGAAAACACTGTACTTGCTACACGACGCCACTAGCCCAATTTATTAGGGTTTGATCTGTAGCTCTTTTTTTAAACAATAGCATAGGTAGAATAATTTATTGTATATACTACGCCATGATAGTTTTTAACGAATTGTTTAATATGAAAGCCGGGTCAAAATAGCTAAACTTGGCCAATCAATCAATGATGAAGAGGACATCCCAAAGAAGAGAAAAAAATCTACTCAATTGAGGTCATTGGTTATGATGATGTGTGCATTATTATGGGATTGATTAGTGTATAATCCTCCTGTCACGACCCCAAATCCTAACAGGTCGTGATGACGCCTATCGTGAAACTAGGCTAGCCAACCATCACATAACTACTCATTCGTTCGATTATAATAATTCACAATACAATAGTAACAGCAAACAAAGCAATAAATAAATTTCATTAAGTCTTAGCGTCCCAATAATAGTCTAGACAACTCTAAACAAAACCTCCCAAGACTGGAGTCAACATGGTCACGAGCATCTACGAAATAAATTAACTCTGCTAATTGTTTTAAATAAGTCTAGGAATGAAATGCTAAAACTAAATAACGAAGGGAAATGGAGAAGTTGTGGACGCTGGACAGCTACCTCGAAATCCCCTGAGCTGCTGATAACGAACTCGGACGACTACTGCTCAGAATCATTCAAACTTATTTGTGCTCTCAAAACACTAAAAATAACATCTAAACGCCAAAATCACGTCGGATTCAAGCCTAAGAACTTTGAAATTTCTAAAATCCATCAACGATGCCGAAACTATCCAAAACAACTCCGATTGACCTGAAATTTTGCAGACATATCCAAAATGACATTACGAATATGTTCCAACTGTCGGAATTCCATTCTGACCCCGATAGCGTATTTTCCACTGCCGACCGAAAATCGCCAAAAACTAAATTTCGCCAATTCAAGCCTAATTCTACACCGGACATCACAAAATTATTCTGAACACACTCTCAAGTCCCAAATCACCTAACGAAGCTATCCGAGCCATAAACTCTGCATTCCGAGGTCGTTTACCAATAAGTCAACTATCAATTGACTTTTCCAACTTTAAGGCTATTTTTAAAGACCAAGTGACTAAACTCTCACTACAACCATTCCGATTTCAAGCATATCAACTCTAACACATCAATAACGGTATAACCAAACTATAACAAGTCAATAACAGTAATTAAAATGCAGGTTCTACGTAACGACAGAACGGGTCGTTACATTCTCCCCCTCTTAAACAAACGTTCGTCCTCGAACAGATCTAGAAACAAACCTGGAGTTTCAAACAAGTGAGGATATTTGCTCTGCATCTCCCGCTCGGTCTCCCAAGTAGCCTCCTCCACTGGCTGACCTCTCCACAGTACTTTCACTGAAGCTATATCCTTGGACCTCAACTTTCTGACCTCGCGAGCCAAAATTGCCACTAGCTCTACCTCATATGACATATCACCCTCGAGCTGAATTGTGCTGAAGTCTAACACATGAGACGGGTCACCAACATATTTCCTGAGCATCGACACATGGAATACCGGATGAACACTCGATAGGCTGGGTAGCAAGGCAAGTCTATAAGCCACCTCTCCAACCTTCTAAAGTACCTCAAAAGGACCAATAAACCGAGGACTCAGCTTTCCTCTCTTCCCGAACCCTATAACACCCTTCATGGGTGATACTTTCAACAGTACCTTATCACCTTTCATAAATGACACATCCCGGACCTTCCGGTCCGCATAACTCTTTTGCCTAGACTGCGTCGTGCGAAGTCGCTCCTGAATCAACTTTACATTCTCCAACGCATCCTGCATCAAATCTTTCCCCAATAACTTAGCCTCACCAGGCTCGAACCAACCAATCGGAGATCTACACCTCCTACCATATAAAGCCTCATACGGGGCCATATGAATACTGGACTGGTAGCTGCTATTGTATGCAAACTCCGCTAGTGGCAGAAATTGATCCCATGAACCACCAAAATCAATCACACAAGCTCATAACATATCCTCCAATATCTGAATAGTCCGTTCCATCTTCCCGTCCGTCTGAGAATGAAATGTCATGCTCAAATCTACATTTGTACCCATACCTCTCTGTACGGCCCTCCAAAACTGAGATGTGAATAGAGTACCTCTGTCAGAAATGATAGAAATCGGAACTCCATGCAACCGGACAATCTCCTTAATGTAAATACCAGCTAACCTCTCTGAAGTATAAGTAGTGCTGACAGGAATGAAGTGCGCGGACTTGGTCAATCTATCCACAATGACCCAAATAGCATCAAAACCCTTCGAAGTCCGTGGAAGCCCAACTACAGAGTCCATAGTAATTCGCTCCTACTTCCACTCCGGAATATCTAACCTCTAAAGTAATCCACCTGGTCTCTGGTGCTCATACTTGACCTGTTGGCAGTTGAGACACCGTGCTACATACTCAACAATATCTCTCTTCATCCGCCTCTACCAATACTGTTGTCTCAAATCCTGATACATCTTCGCGGCACCGGGATGAATAGAATACCGCGAGTTGTGAGCCTCTACTAATATAAACTCTCGAATCCCTTCCACATTGGGCACGCAAATACGGCCCTGCATCCTCATAACTCCGTCATCACCAATAGTCACATCCATGGCATCACCCCGACGAACTCTATCCTGAAGAACTAACAAGTGCCGGTCATCATACTGGCGAGCTTTAATCTAATCATAGAGAGAAGACCGGGAATCCATGCTACCTAATACCCGCGGAGGATATGACTGATCCAATCTCACCAATTGACCCGCTAAAGCCTGAACATCAAGTGCTAAAGGTCGCTCTGCTGCTGAAAGGTATGCTAGACTCCCCAGACTCTCGGCTCTGCGACTCAAGGCATCGTCCATTACATAGGCCTTCCCCGGGTGATACAAAATAGTAAGGTCATAATCCTTCAGAAGCTCTAACCACCTCCTCTGCCGTAAATTCAAACCCTTCTGCTTCAGCAGATATTGCAAACTACGATGATTAGTGAAAATCTCACACTGTACCCCATACAAGTAATGCCGCCAAATCTTTAAGGCATGAACAATGGCAGCTAACTCAAGATCGTGCACTGGATAGTTCTTCTCGTGCACCTTCAACTGTCTAGACGCGTAGGAAATCACCTTGCCGTCCTGCATCAATACCGCTCCCAAACCAACTCTAGAAGCATCACAATAGACTGTATAAGAACCCGAACCAGTAGGTAAAACCAAAACTGGAGCTGTGGTCAATGCTGACTTGAGCTTCTAAAAGCTCTCCTCACACTCATCAGACCATCTAAATGGAGTACCCTTCTGGGTCAATCTAGTCAATGGTGAAGCAATAGATGAGAACCCCTCCACAAAGCGACGGTAATATCCCCCCAAACCAAGGAAACTCCTAATCTCTGTAGCTGAGGACAGCCTAGGCAAAAAATGCACCGCTTCAATCTTCTTCGGATCCACCTGAATACCCTCACTAGACACCACGTGCCCCAAGAAAGCTACTGAACCAAGCCAAAACTCACACTTGGAGAATTTTGCATAAAGCTTCTTCTCCCTTAATCTCTGTAACACCACCCTCAGGTGTTGAGCATGTTCTTCCTGGCTACGAGAATAAACCAGGATGTCATCAATGAACACAATGACAAACGAATCAAGGTAAGGATGGAACACACTATTCATCAATTGCATGAATGTTGCTGGGGCATTGGTCAGCCCAAATGACATAACCAAAAACTCATAATGACCATATATGGTCCTGAAAGCAGTCTTTGGAATGTCAGAATCCTGAATCTTCAACTGATGATACCCTGACCTCAAGTCGATTTTGGAGAACACCTTAGCTCCCTGAAGCTGATCAAATAAGTCATCAATACGAGGCAAAGGATAACGATTCTTCACCGTAACCTTATTCAGCTGCCTATAATCAATACACATACGCATGGAGCTATCTTTCTTTTTCACAAACAACACCGGTGCACCCCAAGGTGACACTAGGCCGAATAAACCCATTATCTAAGAGTTCTTGAAGGTGCTCTTTCAGTTCTTTCAACTCTGCTGGTGCCATGCGGTAAGGTGGAATAGAGATAGGTTGGGTGCCTGGCACCAAGTCAATACCAAAATCAATATCCTTGTCAGGTGGCATGCCTGGCAGGTCTGCAGAGAATACATCCGATAAATCACGGACTACAGGAACAGAATCAACAGATGGAGTCTCACTACTAACATCCCTCACAAAAGCAAGATAAGATTCACACCCTTTCTCAACCATACGCTGAGCCTTTAAATAAGAAATCATTCGGCTAGGTACATGCTCTATAGACCCCCTCCACTCAACTCTCGGAACTCCGGGCATAGCTAAGGTCACGGTCTTAGCGTGACAATCAAGAATCGCATGACATGGGGATAACCAATCCATGCCCAGAATCACATCAAAATCGACCATACTGAGTAACATCAAATCCACTCGGGTCTCCAGACCCCCAATAGATATAAGACACGACCAGAATATGCGGTCCACAACAATAGTATCGCCCACCGGAGTCGAAACATGAACAAACGTAACTAACGACTCACGGTGCATATTCAGAAAATGAGCAAAATAGGGTGAGACATAAGAGTACGTGGAACCAGGGTCAAATAAAGCCAAAGCATCACTATGACAGACTGAAATAGTACATGTAATCACCGCATCTGGGCCATAGCATCAGTCCTAGCCGGAAGTGCATAAATACGTGGCTGGCCTCCACCTGCTCGACCTCCCCCTCTAGGGAGGCCTCTAGCTGCCTGACCACCTCCCCTAGCTGCCTGAGTAGGTGGTGAAGTGACTGGGGCTGAAGTCGAGGGCTGGACCCTCTACTGAGATGAACTACTAGGACGACGGGAACACTGCCTCTACTCATGTCCGAACTCTCCACACTCATAAAAACTACCTTGAGCTGGAGATGAAAACTGACGAAAACCCCTGCCACCATGATAACCACCAGACGAACCATGCATAGAAGAACCCTAATAAGATGATGCACTAAAAGATGAACATTTCTGATGAGAATTGCGAGGACCCTGTCCCGAAGATACACCACTGTAAGCTGGGCGAACTGGTTGCGGAGGTCTAAATGGACGACCTCTGATGTGTTGAAACTGCCCTCTAGAAGGGGCACCACTGAAGCTACCTGATCCTCGAGGCCTCTTGACCTCACGCTCCTGCCTACGAACTGACTCAATGTCCCGAGCAATGTCAACTATCTGCTCAAATTTAGCTCCAGACACTCTCTCCCTGGTCATCAAGATCTGAAGCTGATAAGTAAGACCATATACAAACCTCCTAATCCTCTCCCTATCAGTAGGGACAAACTCAGAAGCATATCTAGCCAACTCGGAAAACCTTATCTCATACTGAGTAACTGACAACTCTCCTTGGCGCAGCTGCTCAAACTGTCTGCGTTGCTCCTCTCTGTGGAACTAAGGTACATACTTCTCCAAAAAGATCGTGGAGAAATGTTTCCAGGTGAGTGGTGCTGAACCAACTGGCCTACGCCACTCGAATGACTCCCAACAAGTGAAAGCAGCACCAGTAAACTGAAATGTAGCAAATAAGACCCCACTGGTCTCTAGGATACCCGCAATACGTAGTATCCTCTGGCATTTATCCAGAAAACCTTGAGCATCCTCACCTTCTGTGCCGCTGAAAGTCGAAGGCTTAAGTCTGTTGAACCTCTCCAGCCTGCGCGGCTCATCCTCAGGCATAGTTGGAACCACATAGTCCTGAACTGGGGCAACCGGCTGAGCTGGGGCTTCTCCCGGTGTCTGAATACCCCGTACATCCTGCTTAGGTGTCCGGGCAGCTGGAGTCTGATTGTCTCCCCCGGCCTGAGCTGCAGTGGCAGTAGTGGACATAGCAACTGCCTGAGCTAAACTGGAACACACCGTCAATATCTGATCCAGGGTCTCCTGAAGACTCGGAATAACAATAGGCATTGTCGGTGCCTGAGCCTGTCCCGTTGGAGCCCCATCGGCGGGAACCTAATTCTGAACGATAGGGGGATCCTGTGGTGCTACCCCCGGCTGCTGCCTGGGCTGGTCCCCTACCTCTACCATGGCCTCGCCCCTTGTGGGTCTAGCTGATGTTTGGTCACCCTGATCGGTATTGGGTGTCCTCACCATTTGTGAGAGAATGAAACAACATAAGTTTAGATTTCAAGAATCAATAGATTGGAACGAAAGAGTTCAAGAAATTGAGATTTTTTCTAATAGTTCTGCAGCCTCTCGAAGATAAGTACAGACGTCTCCGTACCGATCGGCAAGACTCTATTGAACCTGCTCATGATCGTTGAGTCCTATGTAACCTAGCGCTCTGATACCAACTTGTCAAGATCCCAAATCCAAACAGGTCGTGATGGCGCCTATCGTGGAACTAGGCTAGCCAACCATCACATAACTACTCCTTCGTTCGATTATAATAATTCACAATTCAATAGTAACAACAAACATAGCAATAAATAAATTTCATTAAGTCTTAGCGTCCCAATAATAGTCTAAACAACTCTAAACAAAACCTCCCAAGACTGGAGTCAACACGGTCACGAGTATCTACGAAATAAACTAACTCTGCTAATTGTTTTAAATAAGTCTAGGAATGAAATGCTAAAACTAAATAACGAAGGGAAATGGAGAAGTTGTGGACGCTGGACAGCTACCTCGAAATCCTGTGAGCTACTGATAACGAACTCGGACAACTACTGCTCCGAATCAATACCTGGATCTGCACACAAAGGTGCAGGGAGTAATGATGAGTACGCCAACTCAGTAATAATGAAAATAAATCACAATCTGAGAAATATAAAACACACAGCGCAGATACACCAATTCACAAAAATAGTAAAACACCAAGTTACCATAAAGTACTCATCAAATACATAAGTTCGAAAACCAGTTTCCAGAAATCCTTAGAAAAAATGTATAATATCAATATATCTCAATGAAATCCTCAGTAAAAATCAGTTTGAAAAACGAAGTGAATCGTAATAAAAAACTCAGTAAAATTTTCATAAACCTGCCCCTCGGGCCAAAATCATTTCTCGTAACAATTGCCTATCAGGCATCCTCACCATCACTCAATAACAGCTCATCAAGAATCCTCACAGTCACTCAGTATCAGCCCATCAGGGATCCTCACAATCACTCATTATAAGCCCCGCGGGCATCGTTCATTAGGTACCTACGCTCACTGAGGGGTGTACAGACTTCGGAGGGGCTCCTACAGCCCAAGTGCTATAACAAGCCACAGCATGGCATAAATCACTAACAATATTGGCCCGCAGCCTCTCTCATATCACAACATCCTAACAATAATGGCCCGCAGCCTCACTCAGTCAGACACTCTCAACATGCCCTTCAGGCCATAAATATACCGGGTTCTCGACCCAAAAACAGTATTTCATTTTCAATAAATAGTATCAAAATACTCTGAGTGTCAAAACAGTTTTTCAAGAAACGACTGAGTGAAAATCATAACATATCAGTGAGAAAATAGTAAAATCAGCCCTCAAGGGGTAAACAAATCAGCACTAGGCCCCAAACATGGCTTACAACCCAAAACATATCAAATATATATATATATCAATACTATTAAGCATAGGCTTTAAAATCGATTTCGCAACTCAATAGTTGCCTAAAATAGAGAATGTATTTCCAAAGTTCCAACATTTGCATTCCAAAAACCGTGAAATGGTGCAGAGTCCGGGGTTTCATACACTCATAACAGGATTTAAAGACATTACTTACCTCAAACTAGCCCGAAAATTATTCTGCAACCCGCTTGCCTTTCGAATCAACTTCTGAATGCTCCAAATATACCAAGTTCAGATTTTTATCATCAAATTATACTTAAGGAATGAATCTCAATTGAAAAATATCGATTTTAAGCACAAAACACGAAATCGGTCAAAACCCGACCCTCGGGCCCGCATCCCGGAACTCAAAAATTTTTATACGAAAATGTTCTTTGTCATCTCTTGAGTCCGTACATATAAAGAACGCTAAAATCGGAGTCCGTTTGACCCCTCAAATCGACCCCTAAAGGTCTCCTAATCTCGAGCCCTAACTTCCCATTTTTCTACTGATTTTCCATAAATTTACACTGATATTAAGGTCTTAAATCACTTATAATCGAGTTATTAAGTCCAAAAAGCTTACCTCTATGATGAACATTGATTTCCTCTCTTCAAAATCGCCTCAAAAGCTTCTTCCCGTTCAAAAATGGTGTGAAAATAGGTTAAGGTCGCGGAAGGGTTTAATTATATTCTGTCTAGACCTTCCCGCACCTGCGGAGCTTGGTCCGCTCCTACGGGCCCGCAGGTTCGGTTACACTAGCACCAACAGATGTATTGCAGCAATTTCCAAGTCCAAACCTCCGTTAAACACGCGAATTCAATCTCGAGCCCCTCGGGACCCCAACCAAAAATACCAACACATCACATATAATCATTCAAACTTATTTGTGCTCTCAAAACACTAAAAATAACATCTAAACACCAAAATCACGTCGAATTCAAGTCTAAGAACTTTGAAATTTCTAAAATCCATCAACGATGCCGAAACTATCCAAAACAACTCCGATTGACCTGAAATTTTTCAGACATATCTAAAATGACATTACAAACCTGTTCCAACTGTCGGAATTCCATTCCGACCCCGATAGCCTATTTTTCACTGCCGATCGGAAATCGCCAAAAATTAACTTTCGCTAATTCAAGCATAATTCTACACCGGACATCACAAAATGATTTTGAACACACTCCTAAATCCCAAATCACATAACGAAGTTATCTGAGCCATAAAATTCGCATTTCGATGTCATTTACCAATAAGTCAACTATCAGTTGACTTTTCCAACTTTAAGGCTATTTTTAAAGACTAAATGACTAAATTCTCGCTACAACTATTCTGATTTCAAGCCTACCAACTCTAACACATCAATAACGGTATAACCAAACTATGATGAGTCAATAACAGTAATTAAAATGCAGGTTCTACTTAACGACAGACCGGGTCGTTACACTTCCGGTCCAAAATAAGTGATTTTTTGATATTTCTTTTTTTGTGATCCAAAATAAGTGATTTTTTCAGATTTCAAGAATGAATTGATTATTTTTTTCCTACATTATCCTTGAAATAAATAGTGTTAGAAATGTTTATGTAAAATAGTAAAGGTTAATATGATCAATTTCATTACTAATTAATACTAAAAAGTGAATTTCTTAATATATGTAAAAATATTCTTTTGGAGCGGACGGAGTATATCACTAATATAATGCCAGCAGCTTTACTCAAACATCATCAATCAACATCATTATATAAACTTTAAAAAAGCATACAAAGTAGTGTCAGACACCATAATTACCTACTACACATCTTTTCTTTCAAATAAAAATTCATCAATCACTCCAATATTGACTCATCAGCTTTCCTGTTTCTCAACAAAGACCTTTTCTTACCCCTAAACCAAAAACAAAAACAAAAAAATGACAGATATATCTAAACAGATTCAATTATGCCAATTTACAAAAACAAAAACAAAAAACAAAAAAAAAAAAAACAGTTTTTGAATCTGCAATAGTCACTCAAGTCTAAAACCTTCACTTCTTTTTTGCAAGTTGCTAACTTGCTACTACAGATAAAACTTGCCATCAGCATTGAGTTACTATCAGGAAATAATACCATAGACATCATCGGTCTCTGGTTTATCCATTCCCTCTTCCAACATCATTTCTTTGTATCTGCAGTCACTGCTACAAAATGCCTTCTCACCTCTAAAAAGAACACGGTACAGAATTACAGCTCAGGACATAATGCATCACAATATTGTTCTTACAAAAAGGAAAATTTCAAAAGTTTTATCTTTAAGCTACTAAATATAAGATGTGAAACTTTTGCATAATACAGAGCCCAACAGAAATTCTCAATGCTACAAGAAATTTTGCAAAGAGAATGTCCAGGTTACCATGTCCTAGAGCAAACTGTTCTAAAAAGCTGGTATCAAACAACAATTAAGTCATGAAAAAGAAGAGCTAAAATCTCACCCTCACATGCCAGATTAATAAACTTATAAACTGAAATTATCAACTACTTTAAAATAAACCATGAAACTTACTTTAAAATAGTCTCCTCTAGTGTTATTGTCATCTTAAATTGTCTTTTACAGAATACAGAAACTTTGGAGAAAGTAACTCTAAATACAAACCAAGGGTATTCCCATCAATGGGGTATAAGGAGGGTAGTAAGAAGGCAGAAGACCTTATAAAGATAGAAAGGCTGTCTTGGGCTCAAGGAACAAAGTAACTCTAAATGCTACTAGAAATTTGCTAAGGGTGTGTCAAGATTACCATGCCCAAGAAACAGTACTAAAACAAGTCTGAAATAACAATAAAATCATGAAACCCTCATGACCAGATTAATAAACAGATGAGCATAACTATAAGCCCCTAGGCAAGTTTGAAATTATAAAATTACCTGTACATGTAAATGTCTTTCCCTAATCCAAGATTTTTCCTGCAAGAGTGACAGAAGCTGAGAAAGTTCTCAGAGGGATAGGGATAGGGACTGGGAAAATGCTCGTCTTCATTTCTAGAAGCAGAGTACTTAACAACACCACAACAGCTCTCAACAATGCAATCATCAAATATGTGAGTGGTTCTTGGATTTGGACCATATGAAATGACACAAGTATAGTCCTCAGAAAGCTCCATCTCAGCGGCAGAGAGACTACTGAATGCCCCTGGTGAATTTGGAGAGCCAAATGGAGATTTCTTCATAAGAGATGGGGAGAAAGAACCCAACTGGGAATTTCTAGTCTTTATACCAAAATCACCAGGAGAAGGTGGTGAATCAGTTGGTGAATGAAAAGAAGAAGGGATCTGAATCTTCAATTGTGACCCAAAAACAACCATTCTGCTCACAGGATTCAAATCTTTGGAATCAGATGTTTCATCGATGAGAGCATCAACAAGGCCAAGACCAACCCCAACCCCTACCCCTACCCCTTTTGAGTCAAGTTTCGATCTTGGAGTGTTTGAGTTTGAATCAGACCAAAAAGGGTTTCTAAAAGCCAAGATAGGTTTACTAGTATCAAGTATTGAAGTAGGACTCATAATAGACTCAGTATCAGGAAATCCCTTTGTAACTAAACCAGTGAACAACCTTGGTGAACCAAAAAAAGAGGAAGAGGCTTTTCTACAGTTATCTGTTGGAGATGGTAAAGAACTATAATCTGCCATTATAAATTGTTATTGAACTTTTCTTTAGCACAAAGAACTGCACCAAAATCAAAGCAAAGTTTCAAACTTTCCACTTCAAGATCATCAAGAAACAAGTCAAACTTTATTTTCAACAAAGAATACACACCTTGAATGGTTTCAGCTTGAATCCACCATTAACATAAACTCTAAAGCTCAAGATTCAATTTTTAACCAACCCCAAAAACTGTTTTATGTGTCTTACAGCTCTACCATAAAGTAAGGATCCAAAGAAGAGGAGAGAAGAAAAAAAGGCAATTTTTTTCAGCAAGAATCCCTCATATCTGAGAACCGACATGAAACCTCAATAGTCATCATCAAGACCATACATTTACACAAGCAACAAAAGAAAAATATTGTCACACAAAGGCCTATAGGTCTTTGGTCATCTTTTTTCTCTCTCACTTTGCTTTTTCCCCTCTTTTGTTTGTTTGTGAATCCTCACACTGTATTATTTCAACAAAACGATTTCTTTGCATCATAAAGACCCAAAGCCTTACATGCAGACAAAGACCAACATATGTATCAACAGTTATTCAGCAAAAAGAAAAATTAAATAATAACCCCAAAAATAAAATAAAAGTCTAGAAAGTCTAATTCACTGTTCTAGTGCTCCTATTAGTATAGTGGGTTTTTGTCCTTTTTCACAACCCACTATACTTTAGGCTCTCTTTTTCCCTTTCCACACTTTTAACTCTTGTTTTAACTATTATAGGGCGATTTATCGACCTATTTAAATTTGCATTACATATACTTATTTTGATCCTTCGTGTTTACTAATACATACCATCAAAAAGCTAGTTCGTTACCTAGTTCCAGTGATTAAATTTTCTACACTACTTTATGTTGGCTTGTATATTTTGTAAGTTGCCTTTAAAATCAGAGTACTCCACCCAAACATCAACGATAATAGTAGTATTGTTTGGACATCCTAAAAGAATAATGAAATAATGATTAGAAATTAAGAATTTTAATTTCGGGTTTCTAAATTCTAATAGTGGATAAGTGGAAGGAAAGGATATTTTATATACATATGTATAAAAATATATAAATATAAAAATTCTTAACGACGGTTTATCCGATAAGAGAATTGAATAATTCGCCCCCAAAATCAACAAGCCGTTAATAAGATTTAATTCATTCATCACCGTTGATCCCACAACCTGATACCAATAAGCCATTAAATCACTTTTATGATTCGGTTTTCGATTTTGTTTTGATTTTGAACACCCCTGGTTTCAGTTTTCTGAAACAACTCATGAAGTATTACAGAATATTGTGAGAAGAAAAGAAGAAAAAGAAAGAATATAGGAGTTGGGAAACAAAATATTAGAAAAATAAACAAAAACAACGAATATAAGTGGGAAAAAAAGGGAACCATACTATGTATAACGCCCAAGTACATGGCGCTATACATTAACACCGTTAATGTATAGCGCCCTATACTTGGGCGTTATACATAAAGCTGGTACATGTCAGGTATAGCGCCCAAATACGCGGCGCTATACATAACTTTTATCTATAGCGCCGCGTATATGGGTGTTATACGTTCAATTTAATAATGCTTCGTCTTCCTCCAGACGAATCCCATTGTCTTCTTCCCCCATTTTTTAACTCTCCTCCAAAATTTTGGTCCCTCCCCCCCCCCCCCCCCCCCCCC
>ML273523.1:0-32152 GCA_005239495.1 Nicotiana undulata
AAGAGTAGAGTATCTTTGGAAGCTCGTTCATTGCATTATGTACAATCGGAGTCGTGCAAAAGAGGGAAATGGATAGCCTCACATACCTTGTATATACTGCCCCAACCTCAAGCTATGAAAATGTCACAACTCCTTAATCTACAATAAGAGAAATGACACTATCGTTATCGTTTAAGCGTCATAACTATTATGTATCGACCACAACCTATTTTACGATGAAACGGACAACACCTCCCCTATTTATATGACTTCACACAAGTCAAAACAATCATAAACAGCCCAAACAACATCAATAATAATCATATTGAGCCTCCCAAAACAGTCCACACACAACTTAATCACTTCATACATAAGATGACCACCGTAGTCATGTCAAACGACCCGGAAATGTTACAACGAACGAACAGCTCACAACCCTAAATCTATATGGTGTTATCCAAACCCTTCATCCTACAACACTCCACAAAACAGTAGTAAAACACGCATCCCAACAGCAATACAAAATAGTCCGCTACAAGTCAAATAACTCAAACTCACGGCTTCCGATCACCGTCCCGTGAGTTCTAACTATTAGGAAACACATTTATCAACCTCCCTTGATATTTAAGCACTTAAATACAGATATTAGACATTTCTTAACTATGAATTAACTTCCAAAACTCTAACTACAAAGAAAAAGGAGAGGCGGTATAATGACACTTACGTCGTAGGGATCGTTTTGATGTTATTGCTTCTCGATTTCATGCCCGGGATGATATTCTTCTTTGAAACCCTAGAAGATAGCTTGAGGTTATGTTTATGGGTGTTCTATGGTTGTTTTATGCTGAATAATGAAGAGAAAGCCGACCTTAGGTTTATATATATCAAGTTTGGAAAAGTCAAAGAGGTGCTAGCTTGGCACCCTAGGATTGGTCCATCTTCCGACGCTTATATCTTTTTATCCCGATGTCGTATGAATGAACGGTTAAGAGAGTTGAAAACTACATTCCAAGAACTTCAATTTGGTATATAATATGTCCCAATAAGACCTCATATAACACATGAAATGTATTTCTCAAAAAGCTCTAGTGATCCACCTACTTGTCACTTATGATGTCTGCGCAGTCTAGCAAAACTGCAAATATCTCTCTACTCCTACGTCGTATCGATGAACGGTTTAATGCATTGGAAACTAGACTCATAGATCTTAAATTTGGTTAGTAGATCATCCAATAATTCCAAGTATATTGGGATAAAATCTTAGTTACATTTGACCTAATTTTCAGCACATTATAAGTAACTTGTGAAGACCTTTGCCGACTTTTGTTCCACAACTTGCTTGACTTCAAAATGTAGAATACAACTATCATACGATAAAAATTAACTCATAGAATAACCTCCTTATCATGTAATGAACCATAGTCTCACCCTAAAGTACATTTTATAACATTCCAAACTCGTCGACTTTCGACGAAACTTATTTTCTTCAATTGGTTTAGCTTCTAAGCTTTCCAACCCTCTTGGTACTCATTATTCATGATCTTAAATATTTGTATCCTACAATGTAACATGATTAACTTACTTTATATTCCATCAAATATAATCTTATTTCTTATCTTACATCAATTGACTTACGATGTACTCTCACGTACGAAAATATGGGGTGTAACACTTTAATAACCTTTTACAAGGCACGATAAAATATTTTTGGCGTACCATATGTACGCAACCTATGACATATTCATGTAACCTCACAATAAAATCCATTCTCTTTATCTCACTCAAACCTCCCATACAGGTGAGTTGTGTGGTATTGATCCAATCATGCATTGCACATCTTTATTCATTATTTTATCACATATTTTCATATTCACCTTCAGGAATGTGTATGCATTTACAATGCTTATCACACGTCATATTTTCACGGAATGAACTATAGTCATGTGAACGTGTCTCGTATTAACATACCACATTGATACATATTCCTTCACCTTTGAAGGACCACTTTGAGAACCTTTATTGTTCTCCTTTTTATAATTACCATGATGATGACTATTATTATTTTGATCTTTGGCTTGGCCACGTTCATTGGTCAACCACTTATCTTCATTAGACTTATTATGCACCGCTACCATATTCACTTCAAGAATGGTGCAAATCAAGTGGGACAAGCATCATGATTTTTCATGAAAAATACATTATTTATCCTTGGTCATAATTATATCATCAATATGGTGCATTGGACCTCAAACCCAATGCCTTATCCATATAAAGGCATGTTAGGCCATATTTAGTTGGGAAACGAACCCAGCTTTTACAATCATGGAGCATCAGGACTTAAAACCCGATGTCTTACCTTCATAGCGCGTTGGGACTTGAATCCACCGTCTTATCCTTATATAATGTTTATCACAAATTGTTTGATTCACTTCAGGGGATGGAATATAATTTAACATAACTATAAATTCAAACTTTAGAATGTTTAACATAGTAAACACTATCATAAAACTAAGTGAGTACAATGCGTATTTACCCCCCCTAATGAAAACATCACTTTTGTTTCATGAAGGCAATGCATTTCAATCTTGTATTTCAACTTCTCAAACATTGAGGTTGGCAATGCCTTAGTGAACATATCAACGAAATTATCACATGAACGAATTTGATGAATATCAATTTCACCATTATGTTGAAGATCATGCGTCTGAAAAAGAACTATGATGAAATTTGCTTTATTATGTCTCCTTCGATATATTCTTCTTTCAATTGAGCTATGCAGACAACATTATCTTCAATATTATTAGAATATTCTCTTCAAAGAAAAGTCACGCGTCTGTTGTGTGTTGAGTCACTTGCTTTATCAGTTTCTTATCTTGGCATGACTTGAATAGGTATCAACAATTAACTTCCTTGTAGAATAATAATATGGCAACTTTCACATGAAAATAGATTGTTCGAAGAACGAACTTCAGAAAAATGCCTGTATTGCATAACCAACAAAATCTTGAAAGTATTTGTTAGAATAAACAACTCTATATCAAGGATTCTTTTTGCAATATAACACTAATCGTATTTCAATATATCCAAATAGGAAAATTATATCTCGCTAGAAATTTTTTATACTTATCGCTCTAGCAAGATACATTAGTGCACCAATTGTACTAGACACAAAAACAAATCACATACGCCATGATTGGTATAACCCACATAAGGATTTGATGAAGCTTTATTTAATAAGTTTCTTGGGAACCTTACTATGTTTCAGAACAATGTAAATCCTTCAAGAATTTTCATTATATGCATATCAAGTTTTTCATGTATTGTCAAATTAAAACCTGAAAACGATTTCATCCACAACAGGAGAACATATCTCCATATAACTAATTCCAGGATATTTACGAAAACTCTTGTGCCACAAGTCGTCTTAATTTCTATCGACTTGATTTTTCATTTCACTTTTAGGTGTTGGGACTATCCGTCCAACTTCATATTTTTCAGGTGAAGTCAATCTTGATTGCGTATTTTCATTGACCAATCATTTATCTGTCTAAATTCCATGACAGATTTGAGCTCAAGATCCTCGTCAATATTAAAAATATTGAGCGCTACATTTTATCAAAAATATCATCGATGATCATTTTACATCGGTTCCATCTTCACACAATAAATACATAACTTATCGATATCTCATTAGTTTCAGGTACCTGAGCCTCTTCCATGAGGTCTTATAGAGTGTTATGTCGTGGTGCTCTTCTAGAGCACTTGCCTCCTATTATGACCATCTTGATCATTTGCTCCACTCCTTCTTCAAGGAGTTTTATCTTTGGAAACGATTTGTCAATTACGCTTCATGCGTGCCATAAACTCTGTCCATCATGGACGTTATTCTATTCATCATTATATCATCAATATGGTGCATTGAGACTCAAACCCAATGCCTTACCCATATAAAGGCATGTTAGGCCATAATGAGTTGAGACTCAAATCTAACTCTTATCATCATAGTGCACCAGGACTCAAACCTGATATCTTACCCTTATACAATGGCATAATAAGTCTAAGTGAACTCACCCTTGAGCCTTTCATGATATGCTACTTTATAAATAAGTTTTTGCCCGAACTTTAATGAAAGTTCACATTGATCTTTTTCACGAACAACCACATGAATAAATATAAATGGAATAAAGCTATCTTAGTTATACGAAATTTATTTTGACCACAACATAAATTTAAATTCTTATTATTTTAAGATTAATTAGAAACCTTCTCAATAGTTAACAGTTCCATAATCTTGACTTACAAACTATCGAAGCAGTACATATGAGAAATGATGTCAAGACATTGTAATATGCTCTTGTTTGTCACTCTAAAACAGGTACTCCATATGTATACATCTGCACAATTGAACCTAAATTGTTAAGTAACACAAATTAAACCAAGTCTTAAATATTAACGTAAATTAATTGCAGAATTCATGGCAACTGAAAAATGATACCCCTATATAATATAAGCAAATACAACATTGATATGGCAACGAAATGCCCAGATTTTCACAGGCTCAACCAAATTGATTCAAGGTTGTATCTCTCATGGAAGGCTTTCATCTTTTATAGAAAATATAAGAAGAATATAGCAATTCGTGCTGATAACGTATTAAGAAACTAAGCTAAAAGCAATAACACAAACATGAAAATATATAAGAGATATAGAGAGAAAGAGAGGAGAAATTCTTATTTCTTCCATGTATTCAAGTGTGTACAATGTGATGCCCAAACACTCTATTTATATGATAATATAGGTAATACAAAAGGATGTCATGAACATGATATTAAGTATTGAGATTAATGGAGAAGTAACTTGTTAGAGACATCCACTAATATTATAATATTTAATAACAAATTAACATTAATTCTTGTCGTATTAAAGTTAAACACGAATTGACCTAAATCAACTCCAAAGTAGAGCATACACGAGACAAATTAATCATCCCATATCTCAAATCGAGAAGGCGAAAGACCCTGTTATTTCCCTTCAACGAAAGCCTTGGATTCTAACAATTTTGGATTCTCAATTGCTCATACAATCCAAAAAGTATAATGGTGCTATCGCAACTGCACGGAGCATTCAAAGGGACGGTAGAGAGAATCACAAGTCCTCGTACCGTCTCTGCTTTCAAAGAGAAAGGCGTTCTCAGCGTTAACGAGTTCGTTTTTGCTGGAGATAATCTTGTCTCCAAATGCCCTACCTGGTCTTGGTAATAAATCTTTCACATATACCGTTTTCTCCAATTCTTGCTCAAGTAGCCTATGGTATGGGCTATGAGATTAGATCTAATTTCAAAGTATTTGTAATTTGTATGACCTCATTATATTGCATCTAATTCTTATATCATGGTTCATTCTTCATTAACAGGGAATCAGGTGACCCTAGTAAGAGGAAGTCATATTTACCAGCTGACAAGCAATTCTTGATCACTAGAAATGGTACCTATCTATAACCATCATTCTACCAATACTTTTCATAGAATTTGATGTGTGTGTTTGGAGAAAATATGACCTAGCTAGTGCATGATGAATTCATTATTTACACTTATAATTAGTGATAAGTTTACACTTCTTATTAGAATAAACCCGACTTAACTTTAACCTAAATTCTAGTCCTCTCAAATAAACCAAAAAACTAGGAAGTAAAGTTCTCAAGTAGCATAGAGTTTGTTGCATATTGCTAGTTTTAACACAGTTAATGTATCCATTCACTTTTGGGAATCTAAATAGAAATTCTCCTTCATCAGAATCCAGAACTGATAATTAGGATACTAATTTGTTAAACCTTTTTATGCAATTTCGAGAGCCTACAGAGAAAGGGAGTAGTCATGAGGTAAGGAAACATGACTAGTAACTTCATCTCCCAACTCATGTTATGCTCAGCATCTTCGTGTTTCAAGCAAGCTCCTGATGACCTTGGGAAGTAACAGTGAGGTTAGAAAACAAGACAGAACTGTACTGCCTAAGACATGTTATGCACTGAATCTGTGTTTCAATCTGCTCCTATTATATCAGCTTAAGCATTTGCTAAGAACTAAGTTGCTCGGACACGGGTGCGGGAGGTCGGATCTTTCGAGATGTAAATTCTAAGATTTGGGGATACGATCCTAGTACTGACACAAGTGAGGGGATCCCGCTAAAAATAATTCAAAAAAATAAAAATAATATCTCTAAATTAAGAGAGATTTTGTGGAATACTTATGTATAGCCTGTAAAGTTTGGATTTCTTTTTTATTCTCAAGTTGTAGATAAGTGAATGATTGATTTCCTGATAAGTTATGCTATTTCTTCAAATTTACCTAATTTTGGTTTTGATTTCGAGAGTCAAATTGTATCTCATCTCGAACATTTCCGTCCGTCGTGGTCAAAGTACCCAAAATTGTTTGACCAGATCCGGTATGGATCCCATACCCACACCCATACTAGTGTCGCGTCGACACGGGTGCGACACCTAAACTGCCGTGTCGGAGCAACTTAGGCTAAGGATATTCCCGTCGCCTAATGCTATAACGTGTTCCTCCCTTGCTCATTCACCTTCTCCTAGGTAACAACAACAAATCCAGTGTAATCCCACAAATAGGTCAGAGGAGAGTAATGTGTACGCAGACCTTATCCTACCTTGTGAAGTTAGAGAGCCTGTTTCTGATAAGTCCTCGACTCAAAGGAACAACGGAAAGGAAGCAACCAGCAATAACAACAAGAAAAAACAAAGTACAACGTATAATAACAAAGATCTAGAAATAAGAAATACAAGAAACAAGAAATACAAGAATAATACTAATACTACTGGTAAGAATGACACAACGTGTAATAAAAAAGATCTAGGAACACAAAAATATAAGAACGTTACTAATACTAGTGGTAAGACTAGGAGAAACTATCGACTACTTGTGAACCTTCAACCATAATTCTCGACCCCCACACCTTCCTATTGAGGGTCATGTCCTCGGTAAGTTGAAGCAATACCATGTCCTGCCTAATCACCTCTCTCCAGTGCTTCTTTGGCGTACCTTTACCCTTCCTCAGGCCGGACATGGTCAACCTTTCACACCTCCTATCCCTCCTATCAGGGGCATCTATGTCTCTCCTAATCACGTGCCCGAACCATCTCAGTCTCGATTCGCGCAATTTGTCTTCCCCAGGGGACACTCTCACCTTGTCCTTAATAACTTTATTCCTAATCTTATCTTTTCTGGTATGCCCACACATCGATCTCAATATCCTCATCTCTGCTACTTTTATCTTCTGGACTTGGGACGTCTTGACTGACCAAAACTTAGCACCATACAACATAGTCGGTCTAACTACTACTCTATTGAACTTGCCCTTAAGTCTTGGTGGCACATTCTTATCACACAAAACAGCAGATGCGAGCCTCCATCTCATCCATCCCGCTCCAATACTATGTATGACATCCTTGTCAATCTCCCCATTGCCTTGGATAACAGACCCAAGATATTTGAAACTATCTCTCTTGGGGATCACCTTCTCCTAGGTATTATTAAAGAAATTATTTTTAGCTTTCATACTTCTTAAGAATTTTAGCACCCCATCCTGGCCAAAAAAAAGTGGATGTCTGTATCTTGGAGTTTTCTGGCCCTTCTTTTTTGTATTCCATCATTCATAGACGTTCTCTAGTCGTCTTACAGAACCCCAAAAAAGAAGAAGAATGTAGCACTTCTGTTTTGTGGCAGTTTAGATCACGTGCCACTTTAACTTTGTATGCAGTTCCTTGTCTGAGAAGAGCTGCATCAGTAGAGGAAGAATATGAGGCTGCTGGGGGTGAAGTTCTGCTTGATAATGAGGACAATGATGGTTGGCTGGCAACTCACGGGAAACCAAAAGGTATCTGGTATATGTGTACTTCCCAATAAAAAAAATCAGTTTTATCCATTTTGCCTTGTGACATTATGTCCCATTTGTTTCTTAGAAAACAAAGGTACAGAGGATGATAACTTGCCATCTATAGAAGCATTAGAGATCAGCAAAAAGAACTCTATCCTGTCAAACCCGTTGTACTTTGGAGGCGAGGAAGAGGAAGACATACCTGATATGGGAGAGTACGAGGAAGCTGACAATCTTGTGGAAACAGATCCTGTAAGAAGCTGTCTCTATTGTGTGTGTATTTTAGTTTTAAGATCTGTATAATTTGTGATTAGTCGTAACAGCATACCATTTCATCTTGTATTTGATATTAAAAAGTCCTACAATGGTTTTGTACAGAATCATGATCACTATCTGTTTGCTATAACGGTTCATGCTTTTCAACTAAAACGCCTGATGCTAATCTACATGACCTTTGATGATGATTTTGCTGGTGATCTAATTGAGAGTCTATAAAAAGTATTTTCATTTCATTTGGTAATTGTTCGCAGAAGTGTCACAATGAATACTTGTACAATCATCTAACCAACTAAATGGTTCTCGTTAAGACTTCTATGATGCCGGCAGTTAAATATGTATCTATTCTACAAATAATTATTTTAGAAAGAAAAATGCTTAATGGGTACAAGGTGGTATTGATAGTTTTTAAACAGCTGAATGTAGCCCCTAGGGCTTTGATCTAGTGGTAAGAGTGCAGTGCATAATGTGTGGGTCATGTTCAGCCCTGGTGCTGCCAAAGCTTGGTATTTAAGTCGAGAAGGGTAGAGGGGCAGGTCCATTATCTACAACACTAGCACTTGGGATTTCTCTATTATAAAAAAGGAAGAAGCTAATGGTAGATACCGAATAGCTTAGAAGTGCAATAACTACAACAGTTTGCAATGAAGTAATTCACGACTTTATAGTGAACAATTGTTAGCATCTCCTTGCCTGCGTAAGGACCGGAGCAGGGGTACAAGATCTTAAGATAAGTTTATGGCCATAGGGAAGGTTTAATAGCTCTGCTTTTCGAATCTTACTTGATAAAAAAAGAAAAAAACAACCTCCTTTCTTTTGTCTTCTTTGTCTCCTTTCAAATTCACTTTTTCCTGGTATAGATTCCAAAAGTTATGCAAGGGGATTCTGAAAAAAATACTAGAATGTAACACTTGGGTTTTAAAGCTGCAACAAAAAGCAAGTTTTGAACCCTCTTTGCTACTATAAAAAATTCCTCCTTTACGTTAAGGGATTCAACAGCTCATATATAACTAAAAAAAATCTGTTTTTGCCCTCTTTACCCAGTATAATTTTACGACCAAGGGGATTACATTGAACCCCTTTGGCTCTACATACCTCTGCCCCTTGCTAATATATATAAGAATATTTTATGTTGTAGATTCTCTACTTTTTGGGATACTGCCTTTATGTGTATACGGGGGATTTTCTCATTATTAATAAAATTAATTACCTTATATGTATGTTTGTGTGTATATATGTATTTATATGTGTGTGACAGTGTGAGTATTCTATTTGATACAGTTATATGTAAGAAAATTCAGTTTATGCTTTCTGGACGCTGCCCTATCTTTCAGTTCACTGACTACTTACTACCTTTCCATTCTTTTCCAAAATAGAAGAAAAAGAATACTTTGCTCTGTGCTTTGTTGGGGTACAAAGTGCAAGTTGGTTGGATCTCAGTAAATTATCAGCTTTGAGATTATGCCATCTACAATACCTAAATGGTTTAACATCTTATGATTTCTTGCAGGCTACCCTTCAGACTACATATCTTGTCGCTCATGAGCCTGATGATGACAACATTCTAAGAACACGAACATATGATATCAGCATCACGTAAGTGAGCTTCATTCATTAGATTTTGTATGTTGGCCATTTCATGCGCTTCCCATTGAAGAGAAGTATGTTAAATGTTTTGACAGATGTCCATCTGTACTTTTGTAGGTATGACAAGTACTATCAAACGCCTCGTGTATGGCTCACTGGATATGATGAGGTCAGCCAAAATAAAAATTATAATTGCCTTAAATATATAATTGCGTAATGACTACACTTTTGACGTGTGCTATTATGATGGAAATAGTTGCAAGATGGTCTGACATATTCATGAAACAAACAACTTAATAACCATACAGCTGAAGAAATGGATAATACAACCAGAGTTCACCTAGATCTTTTGGTTGTCTCTCTCTTTTTGTTGTTGTTGTTGTTGTTATTATTCTTTTTGTTTTTGTTTTGGGATTTGTCAATAGATTTACTAATATACTTTTGAGAGTGCGGGCTTTACTCCTGTTACCTCAGGTCAAGGACTGTCAGCTTAAAAAGCTAACGATCCCATTTATGTTATTCTTTCTGATATCGCTTTGTATATATGTTTGATGAACTCAGATCTTCTGATAGTACTTTATTCTACATTATTTTTCACTCTTATCCAAGTATGATAAGGTAATGTTTTGTCCAACTTAAGACAATTTGAGACTTAGCATGATAACGTTTTTCTTCTTTATATTACACAAATTATAGTGTGTTTATTTCGCATAATTTCTGTGCAAAATATGCATTATTCTCCTTAATCCTAATTCTATTTACAATGTCCAAGACCTGCACAACGATGCCATTGTGAAACAATGAATTTCCACTTGTTGAAATTTATGGAAGTGTCTATTTTTAAGGTTCTTAATAATATCCTCTGCATGAGTTTATATACTACTTGTTGTTTTTGGAGAAAGAAGATTCTCTTCTTTGTTAGACATGCATCCTGGTCCTCGAGGAAACTTCATGATCCGATTGCAACACAGTGCACTATTCTTGATTTTTTGTGACAGTCAAGGATGCTTTTGCAACCAGAGCTCGCACTTGAGGATGTCAGTCAAGACCACGCACGCAAAACGGTGAGACACATCATTTTGGTCTAAATGCTACTCGGAAACGAGCTTAAATTAGTTATTCCATGCTGTAGTTTGTTTGTAAATGAAATTATAGTAGTTAGGCTCCAAGTATTACAACTGCACAACACATGCAAAGTTGGATAATTACTCCGTTTGACCTAAGTTGCGCGGACTCTTCGATTTTGGTGCCGTCCCCGTCCCGTATCGGGACGGGGACGGGAGCGGGAGCGGGATACGTCCCAGATACGGTCAACTGACTTCGGACACTTTGACCGGAGTCCATCAACAAATTTGGGAGAATAGTTGAGATTTTGATTTCTCAAAATAAAAAATAAAACAGATTTAGGAGAATGAAAGAATGATGTCCATCTTGAAGAATGAAAGATTGAATTCTACAATCTTCATGTAAGTTTTTCATAGAATATCTCTCAAAATTTACAATATTTTTATAGCTCTATCTTTTATTAGCCGAATCCCCGCACTCGTATCCATATCCGGATCCGCACCCCCGAATCTTAAAATTTAGATTTGGCCGAATCCGATACTCGGATCCGTCCCCATATCGGATACCCACCCGAGCCCGAGCAACTTAGCTTTGACTAATTCTTTGAGTAGCTCTAACCAAGACGGTATTGCCGTTTGCTCAGCCAGTCTCAGGGTTGTGCATTATTCAGTTATAAACGATGAAACTAACCAAATGAAATAACTTTAGATTATTCAAATAGTTCTTGATAAAAAGAACTTCAGATTATTCAAAAGTTATTACAAAATTCCATTCATATCAATTTTGATCATTGAAATGATCAGTATTACAATGTGGGGTTTTTGAAAATTATCTGCGAACTGTATGAAAAATTGATGAATAGAACATTCTGTCATACCAAACACGGGTTGATAGTTCGGTTATAGGTGGTTATTCTTCCTTGCTAATTGGCACCTGGAGGTCTAGTCCAAGCGCATGCATTTTTTATTCAACTTACCAACTTTTCCCTTGTTTTAATATCGTTTTAGCTCTTTTAGTTAAATTAAGATTTTGAAGTAAAAAACCTAAATGTGGCATAATTTGTCAAAAGTTTGTTTCTTATACTTTTACTTCCTTCTCCCACTACAACCACTTGTCATCTGCCTTGTGCTCAGATCAGTGCTGTCTAATTGGATTGGCAATGAATGGTCACTCAGTCTCTCTCTCTCTCGAATTCAGCCATTTCCTAAGAAATACAACTGAAATGAGGCCTGAGAAATGGTTTGTTTTACATATTTTGACCAGAATAACTTTTTTTCAAAGGTTCATTTCTTTCAGGTTCTTAGACATAATAGAGCTTGAATGCTTGCTTCGACTTGATACATATTATCTGTGAAGAACATCCAGACTTCTGCTTGAAGTTTTATAATTTCCACCCAAGCTATTGCTTGATTTTTGAAAATTTTCCAAAACTGAGTTCGCGAATTGGTAAAAACTAAATCCATTTGGTACAAACTGAACCCACCAGTGACCCTTTCAAGGCCAGCAATGCCCATTTTAGCTGACCAAGATATTTGTTAGTGAACCAAGTTGTAGATGGCAACTGAACAACTGAATGGGCCATCACACGGATTATTAAAGTTTCTTTTTTCTCCCTATATATTTCCTTTTTAACTGCAATTGTTTTGAATGATGATGTTCATTTTAATCTTTGTTCCCAACATCGTTAACTCAGGTGACCATTGAAGACCATCCACATCTTCCAGGGAAACATGCTTCAGTACATCCTTGTCGGCACGGGGCTGTGATGAAGAAAATTATTGATGTTCTCATGTCGCGAGGAGTTGAACCTGAAGTTGACAAGTAAACTCTAATATCTCATGTAGTATCGTTGTGTTTTTCAATCAGCAGTGTGCATATTCACACATATATTACCTGTCTGAATGCTAATTTGGTTATTTGGGGATACTTACAACTCGTAAACGTATTTATTTGTGAATTTAGCATGCACATGAAAATTTTGTTGTGTTAGTTATGTTACATTTAAAAAGGGCTATACTATCTAGCTACAACGATATGGAGATTTTGTTCATTTTGTCATCTAATTTTTTAAGAAAGTTGATGCTTTGACATTCAAATTTTAGTGATACATTGGTGTCTCCCCTGAAAGTTGATTAGCTTGCTGTATTGATCTAGGAATTCTTCTTTATAGTTCGTCTGTCTACCATGGGAAGGTTTCATAGTTATACAGCTGCAGGATCATATTTCACACGGTAGCAGAATATACAAAGGGAAATTCATATGATCAGAAACAGAGTACTTGCTTTATTAAGAATCTTTAGCCCTTTTATCGGGGGAAAAATTATGCACTATGATTTTGATTTCTAGTCTTCGTCTTGACATGCTTTGTAGAACACGGAGACATTATTTTACCCCATACCCCCTCGATCTAGCTTTTACTAGTAAGATCAATTTTTTTTATTACAAATGTAGGAGTATAATACTGACATCAATAGTATAGTTGGAAGCAAGAGTTTTTAATGATACTCTTGTAGTTCTAAAAAGCAATGTAGCTCTTGTTTCATTGACACCACATTTTTTATCTACATTGTTTCATCATTGCATATTAGAGAATATCAATCGATCAATTAACTGTATCTCAATCCCAAATAATTGGCGTCCGTTATGTGAATCTTCTATATCTTTGCCGTTCTATTCAGGTCAATTTCATTCCAATACTAAGTTTACAACAAATTAGGACTTCTATAAATTTTACAGTTATTCCTATCGAGTTAAATTACATGGATTCTTTGGTTGAATTGTGTTATGTTTCTTTTTTTGGTTAAATATCCATGGATCCAGAGAGATTATAGCTTCCATGTAATTTTTGGTCTGTCTTGTTTCTTTTTATGACCTTCAATCATCATATTGTCACACACTCACACTTACAAGTGGTGCATTTCAAGGTCTACGTTGGACATGATCTAAACCAATTCTCATTTTATCCTGTGTGAGACTTGCACCATCTGCCAAATGTTATTAATTTAAAGCTTGTCCAATTTTACATGCCCCGACATCCAACTTTGCATTTCCATTTCTATAACACTCATCTTGTGGATATGTTAGTCCGTAAGGCCAAACAATCGGTCCCGTATACTATTGTTGGTCTCACTATCGTTCTATACGACTTGCCTTTCATCTTTATAGGTATTTTTCTATCACATATCAATATTGTGACACTATTTCTTTGACTGAGAAATCCCTTATGGGTTAGCTGGACAAGCCCTGGTTAGCATGTATATAACACATATTGAACACCCTTTGTTCGGAAATTTTTTCACTTCTTTCAAATTTGAATACCCTTGAAAAAATTCCTAGCTTCGCCACTGGTCCTAAACTTAGCGAAGCCTTAATATTTGCATTGGTGCTTTTAGGTGCCACAATCCATCAAATCTCGAGCAAGAAGCACCAGTGGTCTATTGGTAGACTAGTACCCTGCCACGTATAGACCTGGGTTCGATTCCCGGCTGGTGGGTTCGATTCCCGGCTGGTGCATGTCGAGTGCTGTGAAGAGAAATGTCCAGTTGTGAGAATTTGGGTCTTCATCTATTCTGACATCAGACGATAGATCAGCACATCTTAGCCTCTATTCTGAAGGGGAGCCTTGGAGCACGGTCAGGTTGTCTCCGTGTGACTTATAGGTCACGGGTTCTAGCCGTGCAATCAACCATTGATGCTTGCATTAGGGTGCCCTTCCTCGGATCCTGCGTGAACGCGGGATGCTTTGTGCACCGGGCTGCCCTTTAATCCATCAAATCTCACTTTATCTTCATTATTATGATTTATGGGAATTGCACTCACAGTGCATATACTCTATTTTACGTCTACTTTACCTAAGGATACTATCTAGGGTGTTTCTCAATAGTTCCACCTGTAGCCACAGAAAGAAAGAAAATAAACACTATGGTCATGATTATGACGATCTTGCTCTAGCCACTGATTCTTTCTTTATCCTCAAGGTTGAGCAGGTTTCATGGGAGTAAAATGTTACTTGTTTGTAGACCTAAGATTTGAGACGTATTTGGCGTAACAATAGAAACACATGAATGTCCTAAATATGGATCTCCTTTTAGTTATTTTACTTGTATGTGCTTTTTGCCTCATCCTGGATATTGATCTCAAGCACCATTGACAGGTACCTCTTCCTATTCTTGAAGTTTATGGCTTCCGTGATACCAACAATTGAATATGATTACACCATGGACTTTGATCTTGGTAGCAGTAGCACCTGATTTGCAGGCAACTTTCTTCGGTTAGTATATTATGCGCATCTCTAAAGCTTAACGTATGCTCACCTTACATCAGAAATAGCTTTGTCCTCTCTATTAGTTAATTAACCTTGTAAGCCTTTTAGTGGAAATAGAGATTTCCATGCCCACGAGTGCATGAGTCATCACTTTTTCTGCCTATGCTTGTGTGTGTGTTTAGAGGCGTTTAGCAGGAAAAAGGACCCCAACTCAAGTGGTCTACAGAAAATTATAGGCTGTTATTATAATTTCAAAGATCTGTTTTCTGTGGAAACTTTTGGGGGAGGTTTTCTTTTCTTATTCTTAATTAATCTGCCTTTTTTTTTCTGGGGTAAGGGATGCAGAAATGGTGCTTTCTTTTTCTGTAACTTGGGAAGATGACGATTATGAATGTTACCTTGTTCAATCTCTTTCCTTTCTTTTATTGTTGTATTTCAGATAGATGCTGCATGTAACATGTCAAGCACCAATTACTCTGATGACGATGCATCAGTTGGTGTGACCAGTGATAATTGTACATAGTGTTTATAGACGTCCTTCTAGATATGTGGTGCATGCATGATGAATTGTCAGCAATCCTTGTTATTGTTTATTTTGAGATGAATTGTTTATTAATGTCGTCTTCAGAAGTTCACTGAATGAAAGCAACGAAAAGAATCGAGCCACCTTCTAAGTGATGGTTCTGTTTTCCGTATTTATTCTTTTCTATCTATATCTATATCTATATGCATCTATACTATATTAAAAACATGAAGACCCTTAGTGAAATATCGTTCGCCATTTTTGCCCTTCTGAAACTAATTTCACATTGGACAAAATAGTAATTTAAGTTACTTCCCTAATATTTAGGACTTTGAAATCAATTTGAATTTTTGTTCTTTATTTTTTCCTTATTTGAACTATGTAGGAAGTTATAATAATTAGACTTTATAATATAACTACAATATCTTCCATAAATTTTCCTAATATTTAACTTTCATCAACCGTTCATAATCATATTGGGACATTTCGATCAATATGTTCATGAAGATAAGCTTGAGAAGTATGAATTAGAGTTGAAGAAGGTTATCTCTCTCATCCTTTTTTCATTTCTTTTTATTTTTTATTTTTAAAGGGCACTCTATATATACGAACTATGAATATTTTTACCTACTAAAATTATATTTTTTTTCTTCACCGTTTTTTTGTATAATGATTACGAATTTCATTCCACAGTTAGAAAAAATAATCTATACTATATTTGTCACGATCCCGAATCCATACAGGTTGTGATGACGCATATCGTGAAACTAGACTAGCCAACTACTGAGAGTAACATTTTAAGCCTTCCGTTTAAAATCATAAATCAAGATATTTCATTTAGATTTCCTGTTCAAAACATAATTAACACCAATAATACCAAAAGAGTCAAGTCTAACCACGGTATCTAAAGAGGTAAATACAGTATCTAATAACAAGCCTCTACTAATACAATCCAGGGAATACTAGAAATCTATGAACTAAAGAAAGGAAAGAAGGCCAGCTGGGGACGCCGAGTAGCTACCCATATCCTCGATCAACTCTGCGCAAAGGAGAAATCAGCTAACGCTCAGATCTGGTACCTGGATCTGCACAAAAAGGTGCAGGGAGTAACGTGAGTACGCCGACTCAGTAAGTAACTAAGGACTTGAGTGCAGTGACGAGCATTTAAAAGTGATAATTTCATAAAGACGTGTGCCAGTGAAAACAAATAGAGTAAATCAAAGGTTTACATTTTTCCAAATACTTTGCAACTCCAGTTTCCCCATTTAAACTTGCATAAAACATTAACTCAACATTTATTAAAGAGACTCAATGTAAAATGAGTGAAAAACAATGATCTCACAATTTATAGCCCCTCGACACAATATCACTCATAAATAAGGTCTCTCAGTCACTCGTGACTCCACTAGCACGAGTCAATGCTCACACTCTCACTCAACAGGTACCATGAACACACATAACTGTTGTGGCGTGTAGGCTGATCCAATACATATATATATATATATATATATATATATATATATATATATATGCGGCGTGCAGCCCGATCCATATAATAGTCGACTGTGCTCACTGGGGGTGTACAAACTCCGGAGGGGCTTCTACAGCCCAAGCGCTATATTGCTGCGGCGTGCAGCCCGATCCAATACATATATATATAGTTGCGGCGTGCAACCCGATCTATATAATATATATTGCTGCGGCGTGCAACCCGATCCATATAATATCCTCACATACTCGGCTCTCGGCCTCACTCAGTCATCCTCACAAGCCACTTGGGCAACTCATCTCAACTCACGGGATTCAGCCCAAATACCTCTCAGAGTTTTAAAACAGTGTGATAACAACAACAAATATAAAACATGACCGAGTTTATAAATTTTCCATCAAGAAAGTGTGAGAATAGTGGAAATTTACCCCTGAGGGTCGGCACAAGGCCCCAAACATGGCATACAACCCATAATAAAATATAAGTCTCTAAAATACAGGATATCATAAGGTTAAATCAAATACGCGGCTTAATAGTCGCTACGGGACGGACCAAGTCACAATCCCCAACGGTGCACGCCCACACACTCGTCACCTTGCATGTGCGTCACCTCATTTATCAAAACAATACGAAATACGGGGTTTCATACCCTCAGGTCTAGAGTTACAATCGTTACTTACCTCAAACCGGCCCGAAAATTATTCTGCGATGCTCTTGCCCCTCGAATCGGCTCCCAAATGCTCCGAGTCTATCAAAATCAGATTAATAACATCAAAATATGCTAGGGAGACGAAACCCCATTCGAAAATTATCAAAATTAGGCACAAATCCCGAAATTGGCCAAACCCAACCCTGGGCCCATGTCTTGGAATTCGATAAAAATCACAAAACCGGAATCCTTATTCTCCCAGGAGTTTATACATACCAAGAACATCAAAATCGGGCCACAATTGCCCCTTCAATTACTCAATTAAAGTCTCAATATTTCCAAGTCCTAACCCCCAATTTAACACTGTTTTTCCCACAAATCCACCCTAAATCAGTCCACAAATTACATAGGAATGAGTTTTAGGTTCAAATGTCTTACCTCAACGAAGAACTCTCGATTTCCCTCTTCAAAAACCCTTCAAAAGCTTCAAAGGAAAAATGTCCAAAATCCGCTAAGGGTCCTATTTATACGATCTGCCTAGGGATTGTCGCACCTGCGGACCCTCACCTGCGGTCCCAGGTGCGCACCTGCGAGAATAACTTAAAAACCAAAATTTCGCCGACCCCACTTTCGTATTTGCGGTTTCTCACTGTTCACCCAAATCCCGCATCTGTGACCTCATGTCCGCTTCTGCGGGCTCGTACCTGCGGTCCCCCATCCGCAGGTGCGGAAACATCAGAAGAATTCACACCAGCAACTATTTCACTCTTAAAAACTCCCCGATGGCCATCCGAATTCACCCCGAACCCCCCGGGGCCCCAACCAAAAATACGAACAAGTCATAAATGATCACCCGGACATAGCCACACCCTCAGAACACCCAAAATAACATCAAAACACTGAATTCACCTCGAATTCAAGCATATGAACTTAGAAATTTCCAAATTTCGCCAAAGATGCCGAAACCATCCAAAACAAGTCCGATTGACCTGATAATTTACACACACGTCCAAAATGACACTACGGACATGCTCCAACTTCCGAAATTCCATTCCGACCCCGATAGCCTATTTTCCACTGACGATCGGAAATCGCCAAAAACTCTATTTCGCCAATTCAAGCCTAATTCTACACCGGACCTCAAAACCACATTCCGAACACACTCCTAAGTCCCAAATCACCTAACGAAGCTATCCGAGCCATAAAATCTACATTCCGAGGTCGTTTACCAATAAATTCACTCCTAGTTGACATTTTCAACGATTAGGCAAATTTAAGAGACTAAGTGTCTCAATTCTCACCGCGACTTCTCTGAACCCGAACCTACCGACCCCCAACACATCATAAACAAACTAAGCAATGCATGACAAGGTAGAAACAGGAATAAGGGGGCTAATTCCATGGAACGACCGACCGGGTCGTTACAATATTAAAAGCACGAAGGCCCTTAGCGAACTGTCGTTCGCCTTTTTTACCCTTCAAAATTAAAGATTACACTAGACAAAGTAGCCATTTAATTATTTTTCTCATATTTAGGAATATTCATTTAATTAATTCCCTACTATTTAGGAATAGTCATTTAATTAACTTCCTAATATCAAAGGCTTTAAAATTAACTAAAATTTGACTTATTAATAATTTTTTCCTTTTTTCAATTATGTAAATTAATCTCACCCCAATTTTTTTGTCTTATAAACGTGTGTAGTTAACATTATGACTCAAAATAGTAGTCACTTTTTTATTTTTACATTTAAATGCGTAATCAATTAAGTTAGACCTTATACCACATTCAAACAATTTGTTTGTAAATTTTCCCTTTTATTCAACGTATATAGACAATAGGAATGAGCATTTGATAAGGATTTCAACGTTAGTTTAATATTGATTTACTCCTTTATTAATTATTTTATATTTTTAAATACAAATGTTGTTCACGATATTTTATTATTTATTTAATATTAATATTCTTAAATAAAGTAAAGTTTTAGCTATTAAATAACTCTCTATTTGAATTAGATAAAAAAAATTCTAATATTATAAATTTTGAACCAAATAAGATTTTACTTTAAATAAATTATTACTTATTTGAAGTTTGTATCATAATTATAAAACATTCCATTTTTTTTTAGTATTTAGAATTCTCCACGTTTCACAAGGAATGTGCGCTAAAATGGTAATATACCTGAAAAATAGACAACCGACTAACACTAGAGGACGAAAATCTTAATAGAATATGAAAAAGAGAACCGCAAGTCCAAGGCAATAAAGTATGAAGATGTATTTATTATTCATATTTCTAACCTTAAACGGGGACTTTACATAACTGTTACAGTTTAAAAGAAATATAACAAATTCTTAGTATGAAATTCAATATTACAAATATGACAGAAAAATATTTATATTTGTAGCACACAGTTCCATTAAAATAAAAATATTAATTATTAATCCCTAAACATAAGCAATTTGAATGAAAAATTAATAATTATTTGTACAAAAATTATGTCTTTTTTCCCCTCTTATTGATTAGCTTTCCTTCTTTTTCTTTGTCTTCTTAGTTTTGTTTTCTGTCGAAACCAATATATTTTTTAAATTTGTTCCATTCGTTTTGTTTTTAATTATCTTTCTTAAGTTTTTCTCTTACTTCTTTCTTCCTAACATAAAGATCTTACTTCGACAATAATATACGTTAATATATACCATGCGTATATATAAAAATATACCTTGAATTAACACATATAAAATATACAAAACATATACATAGAAAAATATATCTTCAATTAAGATGACACTTAGACATGTGAAATATACATAAAAAAATATGTCTTAAATTTAATTAAGATTGTATATAAATATACAAAAAATAATATATAATGGCACTTGACATATAAAAATATATTTGAAATATACATTAAAAATAATTCTTAAAATAAGAAGGCACTTCACAAATAAATATACAAAAATTATATACTTAAAATATATTTTGAATTAAAGTGATACTTGATATACAAAGTATAAAAGATGTATAAATCAATACATCTTGATTTAGGTGTCATTCAGATATGCATCGGATTTTCAATAAATGGAATGAAGAAGATGAATGTTGTAAAGGGAGAATGGAGATAGACAAAATAAATTACTTCCCGTGATTAGTGAGTCAGTTAACTTATTAGATGTTGAGCTTAATTTTTATAATGTGTTATTAATGAAAAAAAAATGCTCTTTATGAAATAAACAATAAATAGTATTATTTTTATAAATAATAGTTAAAAAAAATCAAGCGTGTAAAAAACTCTTAAACACTAAAAACAAAAGTATTCCCAAATAAAAGTGCTAATGCTGCAACCAGTCCATAAATGGCTAAGACTTTCGTGAAAGCTTGTGTGATTCTCCTAATAGCTAGTATCAATTAAGTTAAAAAAGTACCCTAACACATGCAAAAAAGGTCAAAAGAGACCAAGGCTAAAGCATTCACTGAAGAGGGGGCAGACAGATATTCGGCTTTGACTTCTTTTCCGCTTATTATTCGGCTAGGTGAAGCGTTCAAAAGTCAGTAATATCTTGTCATTTAAAAGAAAATTTTATTTTGAAAAATAAAGCGAAATATTATATATTAAAAAATTTATATTGTCAATGAATTTAAGTTGAATCCTTTGGAAATGCCATTCTTTTGCAACATCAAGTGTCTGATAAGGTACTAAAATGACATTTGGTGCCAAGTTTAAGGTGTTGTCTCTGTAGAAATTACCATTCTGTTTATGCAGAGTTGGGTAAGTGAACGCCCTTATAATTTCCTACCAAATTCTGTTCAATCTTTCTCTCCTTTACTTCTTTTTCGTTCATACACCAAATCACAAATAACCAGGAGTTGTATAGGATTTAGGAATGAAGTTATATATGGTGTGGAATTTGACAAAACAAACTTAAAGGAAGGATACTTTGGATGACAAAAGAGAAATATATTTGAAAGATAATGATTTTATGTGGTTTATATTTGCATTAATCTATGATATCACATGCAAAAAGTAATTCAAAATTAGAGATACTATTATAACACTTACGAAGAAATTCTTTACACAATTATGCTCTTGACAAATGAATTCGTTACTTATTATTTCTGACGTGGAACGCTATCGAGTTCTCGAAAACGTTTTAAGGCCAAGTACACAGCGACTTTCAAATAGTTCTCGACTTTACGCTTGACGTCCGAGTTGGACACTGTGGAAACCGCCTCTCTCTCTCTCTCATAATTTTTCCTCTTCCTCTATTTTTCAATTTTTATTTTGTGTTTCCTTAATAAATTCTGATCAAAGTTTTCGAACCCGGCCCGTATATTACGAACTAGCTCCGTTTTTCCATACCTGTATTCCATCACTTTCATCTCTGTGATTATTCTTATTTGATTTTATGAGATTATTATGGATATCATAAGTTTTCTATTTGAAGCCTTATCACTGGACTGTGGACTCTCACGTGAAATTTGAATCCATTCCTTAAAATTTCTAAGAACACTCCATTCCATGTGACCTCTTCTATTTTGAGCTTTATGATTAAAGTCTATGTGTAGCTATCGTATACTAGCACAAAAAAGATTACAGGTTCTCTAAATATCACTCTCACTTATACTATAACGACCTTGTAGGTCGTTTTGAGTACTAGCTTTTTTTCCTGTGTTTCGAGATCTTTCATAATGTAGACAATATCGAAATTTTAAAGGATCAAGTTAAATCCTAAATTCAAGATACTACATGACTCTTGAAATCCTAGGAGTCTATAAGAGTTTCTTGAAGGTTACTCAACCCTAAACCGTAACGCATACCTATAAAAAGGGTCACATACCCTTGAAGAGGCATCTAAAAAAATGGAGATCATCTCGAAAATTTCATAAACTCACGGGATATTCACAAAGAGATCAAGAAGTGACCGGATAATTCTTGATAATCAAATAATTCAAGAAGATCCACAACATACTTCATGGATAGCAAATAAATCCATGAAATCCCGCATCATCCTACGTTCGAGAAATACGCTGCTCCAGCCCTCGAATCACGGAGATAATCAGGAGAGAAGAATCAGGGGAACAAACAGAATTGTACCCGCATCATTTTATTAATAAAATTGTGTTCTTCATATTTATTTTGTGGTTGCAATTTATTTTTGTATCACATATAATTTGTTGCAAACACATAGCTCAATATGATGATCTATGACTTGCGTGCAAGGTCCGTATCGATTTTCGAAAAGTTTATGTGTGAATTTCAAAAACAATGTGATTATTAACTTTGAAAAAGGCTAGAGTTGACCACGGTAAGCGTTTGGGGTAAACGATCCCGGATCGATGTTTTAACAATTCGATAGGTTCATATGATGATTTTGTACTCGTATGCATATTTGGGGTCCCGGGTGACCCGAGGCTGTCTCAGCGCTTTATGTGAAAAGTTGAAAAATTGAGTTTAAACTTTGAAAATCTTGAGTTTTAATGACCGATTCTTGATTTTGGATGTTATATTCATGATTTGAGCTTGCAAGCAAGTTTGTGTGATGTAATTATACATGTGTGGATGTTTGGATTGGATCCCGAGAGGCTCGGACTAGTTTCGGGTGCGTTGCAGATGGTTTTGGCGTAACAGATAACTGTCGATGTTCTTGGCTTGCAGGTCTCGCATTTGCGATGACCTATTCGCAAATGCAGCTTCACTTTTGCAAAGTTAGGCTCGCATTTGCGATGATTGGGAAGGGGCCTGGAACTTCGCTTTTGTGAAGAATCTGTCGCATTTGGGAGATAGGGGGTATCTTAATTGCGGCGTCGCTGTCACATTCGCAACACTGGTGGGTTGAGTTACAACTTCACAATTGCGAAGTTTGGTCCGCTTTGCGAAGTATGAGTCGCATTTGCAGTAATCGTGCGGCTCATGCACTGATCGCATTTGCAATAAGTAGTTTGCATTTACGAACATCGCAATTTCAAAAAAATGCTTCACAATTGCGATACCTGCAAGTTGGGTAAAAGTTGGGAATTTTGGGACTTAATTTATTTTACACTATTTTTGAGACATCGATTCCATAGAGGCGATTATGGAAAAGCAATTTCTTCGCAACTCCATAGGTTAGTATAACTTGTTTTCATTCAAAATTACCTTTTCATAAATTTTCAGTGTCAAATTTAGGATTTCATAGACTAGAAATTGAGGTTTTGGGTAGAATTTAAAATTTTAATAAAATTAAGATTTGGATCTCAACTTGAGGTTGGATTTTGAGACACATTGGGCCTCGGGGGTGAATGGGTATCGGGATTTGGTCGAGCCCGAGTTTACTTTTTATTGACTTTTTGTAATTATGTTAAAGATTGAACCTTTATCATATGGGGGAGTAGTTTCTAAAGCTTCTGTTGACTTGTTTGAATAATAATTGACTAGATTCGGGTGGTTTGGAGGCCCTTTCCAGAGGAAAATTTATGTTGCATTGTTGACTTTGTTTAAGTATCGTGGTTAACCTTGATTTGAGGGAATTACGACTTGATTGGTCTATTTCCTATGCGATTTATGTGTGGGAATGACATACATGTAACGTGTTGTCATGAGTTCAAGCATGCGGGATGTACTACTTAATTGCATGTAAACTATACCATATCTTTATTTATTCCACATTTTTACTTGCTATGTGCTTTACTTGCTATATGTCTTTACTTGTTAAATACATGCCTTCACTTGTTACATGTTTTCGATTTGCTACATGCTTTCACTTATTCATGACTTTACTTATAGTCCATCTTTACTTGTTACATGCTCATACATGTTATTAGATAGATGCTATTTTCTGTCTCATTGTTTTACTTGCCTTATTGCCTTTATTTGCTTCCGATTTCATTTACTATGTTATATTAAATTGTAATAACCCAACAATTTAATAATAAACTTTTACAATTATCTTCTTTATTATAGTTTACTTAATAATCGCATGTCGCATATCAAGATGCGTAGTAATATAGTATGTATGTACATATATTTATTCTTAGGATTATTACTTGCATACATATGAAATACCTATAATTAATTGGTGACTAATGAGCCTAATCTAATAATTCAATCACGTGACAAAATAAATAAATAATAATTAATACTAATGAGAGTGAGCCAAACCCATTAGCTATTCGTGCAAGGCCTGGAGGGGGGTTTACATAATAAAGGAATGAATAGGAGAAGAATAATTACCTAATGACTAAGATAAATTCCCTATAGTCTATAGGGTTATTTCGTCGCCGCAACAAAAAAAAAAAAAAGAAAGATTACAACGACGACCTATGATTGTCTTGCTATGGTATCATTAATGCTTGAGTGGCTCCGAAAAAAGATACAAATTACACTTTTGTATTTGAACGAGAAAGCAGAGTGAACCTTGTTAAATCAAAAATTTAAGTAGCAACATGGAAGGTATTAAAGACGTAGATTTCGTTACTTTTATTTCTTTCAACCATGGTATTTGATAGGTATGAATTATGTACTAAGTGTTATCAAGATTATGATTCTGGGAATCACGGCTTAAGTGTTAGAATATTCAGATTTTTTTATATCCTAAGCTTATAATATAAGAAAAAGGTGGGGTTAGGGCTTGAGATTATGAGACCTTTAGGGATTGATTTGAGGGGTCAAACGAACTCCGATTTTTGCGTTCTTTATATGGACGGACTCGTGAGATGATGAAGAATATTTTGGTATAAAAATTTCCGAGTTCTGANATTGATAAATTATTTTGACACTCAGAGTATTTTGATACTATTTATTGAAAAATGAAACACTGTATTGGGTCGAGAACCCGATTTGTTTATGGCCTAACGACTAACTGAGAGTGTCTAACTGAGTGATGCGAGGAGGCTTCCAGGCCTTATGATAGAGGTGAGGAGGCTTCCAGGCCTTATGAGAGAGGTGAGAAGGATTCCAGGCCTTATGAGAGAGGTGAGAAGGCTTCCAAGCCTTATGTTATTATTGCGCTTGGGCTGTAGGAGCCCCTCCGGAGTCTTTAACACACCCCCAGTGAGCGCCGATACCGATTGAGTGATGATGATACTGAGTGATTATGATACTGAGTGATGATTGTTACTGAGTGATTGAGAGAGTGCCTGAGGGAAAACTGTTACGGGAAATGACTTTGGCCCGAGGGGCAGATTTATGATGATTTTTCTAAGTTTTTGAATTATGAATTACTTCGTTTTCAAACTGGCCTTTACTGAGAACTTTACTGAGATATACTGATATTACACATGTTTTCAAAGGTTTTCTGGAAACTGATTTCGAATTTATTATTTGATAAATACTACATGGTGACTTGGTGTTTTACTGGTTTTGTGGAATTGTGTATCTGTACTGTGTGTTTATATTATTCATACTGTGATTTATTTTCATTACTACTGAGTTGGCGTACTCATAAAGACTCCATGTGCCTCTGTGCACAGATCCAGGTACTAGCTCGCAGCAGTAGCTGACGCAGGTTCGATAGCAGCATTTCACGGGATTTCGAGGTAGCTGTACAACGTCCACAGCTTCTCCATTTCCCTTCCTTTTTTAGTTTTAGTATCTGAATCAGAGACATATATAATAGTTTTAGTAGAGTTAGATTTATTTATTCTTAGATGCTCACGACTATTGACTCCAGTTCTGGGAGGTTGTTTAGAGTTGTTTAGTTCATGGTTGGGGGCGTTAGACTTATATAATTTATTTCTTTAATATGACTGCTGTTTATTGTTATAATGTGCACTGTTATAATCGAAAAAATGAGTAGTAAATTGTTGGTTGGTTAGTCTAGTTCCACGATAGGTGCCATCACGGCCTGTTAGGATTTGGGGTCGTGACAAGTTGGTATCAGAGCTCTAGGTTACATAGGACTCAACAGTCATGAGCAGGTTCAATAGAGTCTTGCGGATCGGTACGGAGACGTCTGTACTTATCTTCGAGAGGCTGCGGAACTTTTAGGAAATATCTCTATTTTTCTTGAACTCTATCGTGCCATTTATTGATTCGAGAAATCGAAACTTACGTTGTTTCATTCTCTTACAGATGGTGAGGACACGCAATACCGATCAGGGTGACCAGACACCAGCCAGATCCACAAGGGGTCGAGGCCGTGGTAGAGGTAGGGGACCAACTCAGGCAGCAGCCGAGGTGGTACCACAGGATCCCCCTATCGTCAAGGATCAGGTTCCCGCCGATGGTGCTCCAGCGCGACAGGCTCAGGCACCGGCAGTGCCTATTGTTATTCCGGGTTTTCAAGAGACCCTGGCTCAGATATTGACGGTGTGTTCCAATTTGGCTCAGGCAGTTGCTATGTCCACTACCGCCACTGCAGCTCAGGCCGGGGGAGGCAATCAGACTCCAGCTGCCCGAACACCTGAGCAGGTTGTACGGGGTATTCAAGCACCAGGAGCAGCCCAAGTTCAGCCGGTTGCTCCAGCTCAGGATTTTGTGGTCGCTGCTATGCCTGAGGATGAGCAGCGCAGGGTGGAGAGGTTCAGCAGACTTAAGCCTCTGACCTTTAGTGGCATAGAGGGTGAGGACTCCCAAGGTTTTCTTGATAAATGTCAGAGGATGCTTCGTACTGCGGGTATTTTGGAGACCAGCGGAGTTTTATTTGCTACTTATCAGTTTGCTGGTGCTTCATCTACTTGGTGGGAATCATTCAAGAGGCGTAGGACGGTTGATTCAGCACCTCTCACCTGGCAGTAGTTCTCCACAAATTTTTTGGAGAAATATGTTCCTCAGTCCCACAGAGAGGAGCAACGCAGGCAGTTTGAGCAGCTGCGCCAGGGAGAATTATCAATCACCCAGTACGAGATGAGGTTTTCTGAGTTGGCTAGACATGCTTCTGAGATTGTCCCTACGGACAAGGAGAGGATTAGGAGGTTTGTAGATGGTCTTACTTATCAGCTTCGAACCTTGATGACCAGAGAGAGAGTGTCTGGAGTCACATTTGAGCAGGTTGTTGATATTTCTCGGGACATTGAGTCGGTTCGTAGGCAAGATCGTGAGGAGAGGGAGGCTAAGTGGCCTTGGGGATCAGGTAATTTCAGTGGTGCTCCTCCCAGAGGGCAATTTCACCCTAACAGAGGTCGTTCATTTAGACCTCCACAGTCAGTTCGCCCAGCGTACAATGGTGTATCGTCGGGGCAGGGTCCTCGCAATGCTCATCAGGGACGTTCATCTTTTAGTGCCCTTCCAGCTCAGAGCTCCGCCCGAGCGTCATCTTATCAGGGCTCTTCTATGCCTGGTTCGTCTGGTGGTTATCAGAGGGGTGGAGGTTCTCGTTCGTTTTCCCCAGCTATAGGTAATTGTTACGAGTGTGGAGAGCTCGGGCATGGGTGGAGGCAATGTCCCCATCATTTTTGTAGTTTATCCCAGCAGAGGGTTCAGCCCTCGGCTTCAGCCCCAGTCATATCACCACCTACCCAGGCAGCCAGGGGTGGTGGTCAGGCAGCTAGGTCGAGCAGGTGGAGGCTAGCCACGTATTTATGCACTTCCGGCTAGGCTTGATGCTATGGCCTCAGATGCGGTGATTACAGGTACTATTTCAGTTTGTCACAGTGATGCTTTGGCTTTATTTGACCCTGGTTCCACGTACTCTTATGTCTCATCCTATTTTGCTCATTTTCTAAATATGCCCTTTGAGTCTTTAGTTACTACTGTTCATGTTTCGACTCCGGTGGGTGATACTATTATTGTGGACCGTGTGTATCGGTCGTGTCTTATATCTATTGGGGGTCTGGAGACCCGAGTGGACTTGATGTTACTGAGTATGGTCGATTTTGATGTAATTCTGGGCATGGATTGATTATCCGCATGTCATGCTATTCTTGATTGTCACGCTAAGACTATTACCTTAGCTATGCCCGGAGTTCCGAGAGTTGAGTGGAGGGGGTCTATAGAGCATGTGCCTAGCAGAGTGATTTCTTATTTAAAGGCTCAGCGTATGGTTGAGAAAGGGTGTGAATCTTATCTTGCGTTTGTGAGGGATGTTAGTAGTGAGACTCCATCTGTTGTTTTGTTCCCGTAGTCCGTGATTTTTCGGATGTATTTGGTGTCAGATACTCATCCTGTCTCTATTCCACCTTACCGTATGGCACCAGCAGAGTTGAAAGAATTAAAAGAGCAGCTTCAGGAACTCTTAGATAAGGGGTTCATTCGGCCTAGTGTATCGCCTTGGGGTGCGCCAGTGTTGTTTGTGAAAAAGAAGGATGGTTCGATGCGCATGTTGTATTGACTATAGACAATTGAACAAGGTTACAGTGAAGAACCGTTATTCTTTGCCTCGTATTGATGACTTATTTGATCAGCTTCAGGGCGCTAAGGTATTCTCCAAGATTGACTTGAGGTCGGGGTATCATCAGTTAAAGATTCGGGATTCTGATATTCCGAAGACGCCTTTCAGGACCAGATACGGTCATTATGAATTTCCGGTTATGTCATTTGGGCTGACCAATGCCCCAGCAGCGTTCACGTATTTGATTAACAGTGCATTCCAGCCGTAATTATACTCCTTCGTTATTGTATTCATTAATAGAAACCTGGCGTACTCACGTAGCCAAGGGTAGCATACTCAGCCTTGAGGATGGTATTTTAAAGATTCAGGGAGGAGAAGCTCCATGCAAAGTTCTCGAAGGGTGAGTTTTGGCTTAGTTTGGCAACATTCTTGGGACACGTGGTGTCCATCGAGGGCATCCATGTGGTCAAACAAGTGTGGGCAGAGCTTCTAGAAGCTCAAGATTTCCTTGACCACACTCTGGTGTTAGTTCCGCCATCAGCTTCAGTTTTTTTTATATACCGCGTATCTTGATGCCTCAAGGATAGGCTTTGGTTGTGTTCTAATGCAGGAAGGTAAAGTGATTGAGTAATAGCCATGATTTTTGGAAGGGTATAGAGATTGATATCAGTTTGAGGTTAAGGAGGCGGGGTTATCTTCTGTGGGGTGTACTAAGGTTGTGTTATCCTTAGGTGGTTTTATAGCAAGTACTCTTTATCGGTAATTGATATATGTTGCAATTGGAGTTTAGGTCGCTCGTGGAAGCGGGCATGACTACTATAGTGGTGAATGCTAGGTTGCAGATGATTTGAGACATTAGATAGTTGGTGTTATATGGGCTTATGAAGGATTTAGTTGAATCTCACCACAGTATGGTGGCAGTGATAGCGTATGGGCATCGTGAGTTATTGTTGGTCTTGATCTTTGGCTTTGAGCCAAGTGGGGGAGTCTGTTAATGATAAGTTGATTGCACGATTTTGTGTTGTATTGATTTCGGTTCGAGGTACATTGGTGAATCAGTTGTGACCTGCAAATGTGGAGTTTGGTAATGACTTGAGTAATGGGAATTCTTCGATACAGGCTGTAATGTACTCTATGGGTAAATGAACCTATTTGAATGATTGAGTTGTAATTGTAAAAAGTGTAGTGTGTGCTGTGTATGAGTTGCTCGTTTCTTCAAAGGTGTGGATTACTTTCTTAGTATGTGGTTTGCAACGGTGTTAGGTCGTTCTGTCTGCTTGATCAGTGTAATTGAGATTTGCGTAGAGTGAAATAGGCTTTTGAGTCATTTATTAAGCATGGCTCTTTCCAATTGTGATGTCTGGGGCATACGAATAAACAATTAAAATTGTGATGCAATAAAGAGATGTGGAATTATATTAGCTTTGATTCCAAGACAAAAATGGGACATAAGGGTTTGGAGTTTGACGGTGCCTAACAGGGAAAGGAAACCCCTTATGGTATATATATATTTTGTTGGGCTATACATATTATATTGACTCCTATAGCTATATGAACAAGGGAAGTGGGTGTTTCCGACAAGTATAAGAAAGAAAAGAAGACAAAATCAAATCTAAAGAGTTATAAGGAATGAATTAGCAGTCTAATGGTTTGATCAGAAGCAAAATTTAACACATCGGATAGCTTAATCTAAAGCTTATTGGTGAAAAGAATACAATGATGGAAGGAGAGTGAAGTAAGATTTTTATAGAAATTCCATCACAAAGTATAGACTACGGATGATAATGTTTGACCATCTAATTAAATGGTTCTTTAAGAGATAACCAAGCACTTTAAGTTGCTTGGTCAAGAACGCTGATTGGAAGCGACCAAAATCATGGCAATTGCTGTCATTACATTATAGCAGTAGCGCAACTTAGAGAAATTGTAAAGGAGTTTTGAGAAATTTCGTGTGGCGGAGGTTCTACAAGACCGCTAATTCAAATTTTTACCAAGGAAATCAGAAAATTACATTCGCTAGCTCTTATTCAAGATTCTGAGGAGTCAAAACTATTGGGTTTAAATTTGGTTTAGTAAGCCTTGAAAAAAATGTGTTTGATACGAGAGTATTCTCATACAGAATAGAGCTGACAAAAATTCTATGCGGATAAACAAGATCGTGATATGGAGATAATGAATGGCGACGAAGACTTTTTGACCCCATGAAGGAAGTTATAAGATTTTTTTTTTTTTTTTAAAAAGAAAAAAAAGAAAAAAAAGAAGAAGCTAAGTTCAAGATATATTTGTCTGAATGATATTTGGATTAGATTGAATTAGTGGACTATAGACTTATTTTGTCTACAAGATTTTCTGGTATGGACTATGTTTTATGTATCAATGGTTAAATAATATGTCCTTGATGAGAATCTTATAATTCCACCAGAGGGAGTGGAACTAGATGAAATTTTAACTTACAAGGTAGGTTGAATATGTGATGTTAATAAACATGTGCGATGATTGAGGTCGAAGAAGGTTGTTTAAGTAAAAATATTCTGCTGAAACCATCCAATGGAAGAAGCTACTTGGGAGTTCGAAGAAAATATGTGGAGCAAGTAACCACAACTATTTGAGTTTTGAGGCATAATTTCTTATTTCGTTCGAGGACGAACGAGAGTCTAAGTGGAGGAGAATGTAATAACCCAACAATTTAATAATAAACTTTTACAATTATCTTCTTTATTATAGTTTACTTAATTATCGCACGTCGCATATCAAGATGCGTAGTAATATAGTATGTATGTACATATATTTATTCTTAGGATTATTACTTGCATACATATGAAATACCTATAATTAATTGGTGACTAATGAGCCTAATCTAATAATTCAATCAAGTGACAAAATAAATAAATAATAATTAATACTAATGAGAGTGGGCCAAACCCATTAGCTATTCGTGCAAGGCCTGGAGGGGGGTTTACATAATAAAGGAATGAATAGGAGAAGAATAATTACCTAATGACTAAGATAAACTCCCTATAGTCTATAGGGTTATTTCGTCGCCGCAACAAAAAAAAAAAAAGAAAGATTACAACGACGACCTTTGATTGTCTTGCTATGGTATCATTAATGCTTGAGTGGCTTGGAAAAAAGATACAAATTACACTTTTGTATTTGAACGAGAAAGCAGAGTGAACCTTGTTAAATC